>PQWD01002274.1:0-47589 GCA_019425675.1 Leucinodes orbonalis | reverse complement strand
TAGATAGATTTTTAATTAAAGAATGGAGTTTCAAATCCCACGGGGAAACCGCATCGTACTCGTAGAAGTCTCGAAGATTAGGATATTGGAAGATAAATCTTCTAGTCGACTAAAAAAAGATTCCGGTCTTCAAAGGGCACATGCAACCGTCGGCCCGATTGCCATAACCCATATCAGAAGCCGTAAGGCTGATAAAAAACACATATACCATAAGTTATAAGATCTACTCGATGAGAAAGAGAAGACTTGAACATCAACATCATTACAATTGAACGAAGGCCTTGTTTTTCCACTTTTTTTCGAACTGACTAGTGCTGTTGGCCGCAGATGGCCTTTACAACGAGCCTAAGGGCGTCCCAGTGGGACTCGAGCCTCGGCTTAGGGCGTTACGGGGGGGTCTTTTTAACGCAGTTCTTTTTTTTTCGAACTGACTACTGCTGTTGGCCGCAGATGGCCTTTACAGCTTCACCGGGCAAGTGGCGAGCGCAGAGGGCTCTCAGACTTAAAACGCGGTTCTGTCCCTAGCAGTTGACACCTGCTTCATGCCACCTTTACCATATCTGGTCATCGATGCATCTTATTGCACTGGACTGGTTGACCTCTGTTCCTGTTAAGACTTCCCGAGAAGACTTAATAACTACATTAAGGTGCTGAGAAATGGCGAGATATTTTTGAATTTATGCATCACATTGTTGAATTGCACTCTTTCGTGTTACCGAAATGCCAGTAAAATTCCAGCAAAGCCAATTAGAAAAGGATACCTAGAACGGACGAGCGGCCTGTTTGTCGACGGCTTAATAGCTACATTAATAGGTCATAAATCCCGTGCCTGTCTAAAAAATAAGATGGATGGTGTCTAAAATTGACGATGAAATTTTTTAGGAGCTAGTTTATATTTAAATGAGCTTACTGCGCACAGAAATAGTTGTTTTTTATTGTTACCCTGAGATGAAATTGCGGATTGGTAACCAAAGAGCTTTCATTACTTTTATATGCAAAAATAAGCAATCAACCGTACAAATAATTTGGTGGCCAACTGTCGATTAACACCTGCGATTTCTAAAAAAGTTTAACACCGTTACAAATGAACCAAATTGCATTTGCTAATTCGTGATTTTAACCTTTAACTGTCATCAAACCAGACACAATATTTTTTAATATTTAAATAATAATAAATATATAAATATCCACTGACATTCACACAGCGTCCTCTAGCTCCAAGTTTAGCCTGAAGCCTGTATTATGGATACTAAACAACGGATAAACATACTTATATTTTTTTTTTGTAAATACACATACACATATTATACATAGAAAACATCCAGACAATTACAAACAAACATGTTCTTGCACACAAATGTTTGTACTGCCCGGGGATCGAACCCGGAACCCTTGGTGTTGCAGTCGACCTCTCAACCGCGACTCCAAATGGGTCGCCATATTTATCTATCATGAGTCATGAATGACATGGCAGTCAATGTGTTAAGTTAAGAAGTAACTTTTTCTACTAAGAAGTAACTTTTTCTACTAATTCGGCTAATTCCAATGCCCACAATATACCTATACAATAACCTATTGCCAGCCATTGAATTTTGCTGAACTTGGAATTCAAGGTCTAGGAGTTTTCATATATTAATAGCGTTGAAACAAGAATTATCTTGTTAATATGTATTTAGCACAGATTTCCCAATACAGGAGATGGGGCAAGCCGCGTTTAAAGTGCGACAACTGTAAGCTCAACGAGCATACACTGGCTACCAGTTTACGCTCTGTGAGACGAGTCAAGACGCACGAATATTAGAAGAAATTACCGTTTTTTTCAAAATGCCATCCTGTGCAATTGTAACATGCCATCATCGCAATGAATCAGTAAATTTACCAAGAAACATAATAACTTTTCACAGGTAAGAGCCGAAAAGAAATTGCGACACTGGGACTGCCTATAAACTTGGCGGCTTGTCCAGTCTAATGTATATTCTGATGTCTGTGGTATTTAGTCTGAAGGATCCATAAAGACAAGTTAATTGCTATATATTCTAACTGATGAGCTTGTCATCCACTAGTTGCTAGTTTATTTACATATCGCTCCTAAAAACAGTTTTATTGTTTTTGATTTTGTTCTCAACTTTATTGCAAGATGTTAGAGGTGCATTTACCATGAACTTAGTGTTAAAATTTCATGTTAGTCTATGTTATTAAGATTAAAAATAATTAAATCTTCTTGACTGTCATCACACATTTTCCTAAATATAATGCTCGTTAAAGTATTGGCGAATAAATATGGAATAAAAAGAAAGAGTGAAAGAAATGTTTATTCTGTGACTGTATACAATATTACCTCAAACAACTTAAATCTAAAGACAGAAAAGGTATACCACTCAGCATAAGCCATGGTGATGAAGACACCATGACGCTGGTCTTCCGTGGCTACCTTCAAATATTCGATAAGTTCTTACACATTATTAGTATTTACCTATATTAATAATAATAAAATATATTCATTGTATTCATTTAATATTGCGAAAAATCCGATGGATTCTGCTGAAAATTTGATGAATGTAAAAGTGTGGATTTTATGGATCTACTACCAGGGTCACTGTGTAAGATTTTTGGGATAGCATTTGTTCTTCAGTGAACCTTATAATCTGTTATGGTGATGACGATAACCTGAGGTAATTTACTACTGTCAGAAAACATGAGTACTATTTGCCAATTACGTTATTGTTTATTTGTTTAGTTGACACTTTTTTATACATGTAGGTACCAGTGAATTATTTTTTTTAAATTAATTTATTGTAAATTGCAATTTTGGGATTCAACGAAGGCATTTCTTAACGAGTTGGAATTCAAGAAAATTCATCGAAGGCAACGACTACACATTTGGTGTAGCGGTTGAGACGTCGGCAACTACACCAAGGGTTCCGGGTTCGATCCCCGGGCAGTACAAACATTTGTGTGCATGAACATGTCCGTTTCTATTGGTCTGGGTGTTTTCTATTTATAATATATATATTTCCAAAAAAAATATGTTTATCAGTTGCTTAGTACCCGCAATACAAGCTTCACGCTTAACTTGGGTAGTCCCAATGGCTCTGTGTGAATGTCAGTGGATATTTATTTATTATTTACACAGGTAATGTGATTGTTGATTAAATGTCATAAGGTTGCAGTGTTAATGAAAATTGCATGTGTTATATATGTAACTAGCGACCCGCCCCGGCTTCGCACGGATGGAATAATGTTATTGTAGGACACCTATAAGAGATGGACATGCACCATCGCGGAGCTTTTTGTAGATGTTTCCAATGTGTACAACACTTGTATATTATTTTGATAAATCTCGTCGCGTTCTGCCTATGTTTCCAATGTCAGAGAAAAAATATAACTATTTACCGCATTACTAGAAACCTCAAAAATTATAGTATTTCTTCACTTTTTTAAACCCTCCTCTTAAATTACTATCTATTAAAATAACGCATAAAAATCCGTTGCGTAATTTTAAAGATTTAAGCATACATAGAGATATAGGAACAGAGAAAGCGACTTTGTTTTATAAGTACTATGTAGTGAAATATCTATAAGTTCATAGTTATATGCACAGACATCCGAATATACAATTAGACTGGACAAGCCGCCAAGTTTATAGGCAGTCCCAGTGTCGCAATTTCTTTTCGGTTCTTACCTGTGAAAAGTTATTATATTTCTTGGTAAATTTACTGATTCCTTGCGATGATGGCATGTTACAATTGCATTTTGGAAAAAAACGGTAATTTCTTCTAATATTCGTACGTCTTGACTCGTCTCACAGAGCGTAAACTGGTAGCCAGTGTATGCTCGTTGAGCTTACATTTGTCGCACTTTAAACGCGGCTTGCCCCATCTCCTGTATTGGGAAATCTGTGGTTATATGTGTACATTTAAAACTATTTTGTATTGTTTAGTTTGCATTCTAAACTAGCTTAACTCCGACGGTCGAATGAAATGGCGTTAATAAATTAAATAAGTATTACAAGAACTACATGTCCAAGACTTCTGCAGCCAGTTAGTCAACACGTCACGATGAAATAATTAGTTCGTCAGTCCCACAGATTTCCCAATACAAGAGATGGGGCAAGCTGCGTTTAAAGTGCGACAAATGTAAGCTCAACGAGCATACACTGGCTGCCAGTTTACGCTCTGTGAGACGAGTCAAGACGCACGAATATTAGAAGAAATTACCGTTTTTTTTCAAAATGCCATCCTGTGCAATTGTAACATGCCATCATCGCAATGAATCAGTAAATTTACCAAGAAATATAATAACTTTTCACAGGTAAGAACCGAAAAGAAATTGCGACACTGGGACTGCCTATAAACTTGGCGGCTTGTCCAGTCTAATTGTATATTCGGATGTCTGTGGTCAGTCCTTATCCCGGGCGACGTTTACAATCTAAGAGCTTCCTTGATATGCAACATTGGAATTGATTTCTTCATGAATAACATTATATGAAGCTTGCGTCGGTTTATTTGCTTATCCTTTTGCACGTCATCTTAGCGAGCCGACAATATTTATTCTAACTCGGATGATTTTATGCCAGGAATATATCCATCAAGTTACTTAATCAGGTTTTTCTTTTGATGGGAAAATTATAGAGATAACGATGTTTTTTTTTAAACCTTCCTCTTAAATCACTATCTATTAAAAAAAACGCATAATAATCCGTTGCGTAGTTTTAAAGTAAATCTTAAACTTTCTCTGTCCCTATATTTCTATGTATGTAAGCATACATGGAGATATAGTGATTTTTTTTAAGTTAAAAGCTAGCGTTACGTTTGCAGTGATACCTTTCCTTTGTAATAATACTGCCTTATTTAACAGATTGATATTTAATATTAGAAATTTGGGAAAGAATAATAAATAATAATCATCGTCAGCTCATTCTATGTCCCAACCGAGTAGCAGTAGCCTACCCGTAAAGGGTGTATAAGCAGTAATCGTTAATGGGCGCGCCCACAGATTTCCCAATACAGGAGATGGGGCAAGCCGCGTTTAAAGTGCGACAACTGTAAGCTCAACGAGCATACACTGGCTACCAGTTTACCCTCTATGAGACAAGTCAAGACGCACGAATATTAGAAGAAATTACCGTTTTTTTCCAAAATGCCATCCTGTGCAATTGTAACATGCCATCATCGCAATGAATCAGTAAATTTACCAAGAAATATGTATAATAAGTTTTCACAGGTAAGAACCGAAAAGAAATTGCGACACTGGGACTGCCTATAAACTTGGCGGCTTGTCCAGTCTAATGTTTATTCTGATGTCTGTGGGCGCGCCCATTGGATTGGCCGACGATATTTGGTTTGTTTGATTACACGTGTAGTTATATGTATATGCCATTACATATATCATCACCATCAGCTTATAAAACGTCCCCACCGAGGGGCACGAGCCTACCCGTATAGGGTGATTACGCGGGTCCAGTGCGGATTGGACGACTTCACACACAACCTTTGAATCTTTTCGCAGACGTGCATGAAGGTTTCCTCACGATGTTTTCCTTCACCGTAAGAGCGTTCGAAAATTCGAAATACATTGGTACGTGGCGGGATTTGAACCTCATTACATATATATTAAAATATATATGTGATGGCATATATGCCTTTAAACCCAACTTTAGTGCCTGTACCAAAATGAAATTACCCACATTGTGATTTAACATAAAATAGTCCGCCCACTCGTTTAGTTAATATGTTAATTGGCCCGCCGCGTCCTGTGATCAATTTTTTGTGACAATTTGAATAACCGCCCATTAAAGTTGCATGAGCGCAAATTTACAACATCTGCGAGTACTATGTATCGATGGCTGAGTTTGGTTTCCGCCTAACTGAAATTATAATTATTATCATTTATACTTATTTCAACTGGCTGACTTGCAATAGGATTTGGCGTGCACAGATATTATGAGCAGGGTATGCAAAGTGAGTGACATTAATGGCAAAAACAAATAATAATTTTCATTTTTGTCAAATTAGTAGTAGTAGTAGTTAGTAGTGTGTGACGCACCTCTCCACACATACATAAGATTAGTGTTAGTATATAAGCTTTCATTATTGTAAGTTAAGAGACATTATGAAACCAGATACCAACTGACTCCTTCATTACTCCCGGTGTCCCATCATTACATGGCGACCCTGCCAGGATTTGAAAGCCAATGTATTAATAATGCTTATTACTACGCTTATATAACTTACAGCACAGATCGCGTATGGTTTCATATCTGTAGATGAAAATGGGCAATTAAGTGGGAATTATTTAATATGTTGTCCGATTTTCCGGGTTGTCTGAACGCACAGGGTATGCACTGCTTATTTGCATTTATGGAGTGCACGCCACTGGAAATAGGCATATATCAAATCTTCCAAATTCCAACAACAATTTATTCATCCAATCAAACTTCGTTATCATCATCAGCTCATTATATGTCCCCTCACCGAAAGGCACAAGCCAACCCTTAAAGGGTAATTAGGCCCCAGTGCGGATTGGCCGATTGCACGCACAAACTTTGAATTCCTACATAGGCATTCGAAGGTTTCCTCACGATGTTTTCTTTTACCGTAAGAGCGCCAGATAAACGTACATATAATTTAGAAATATAAATTGATACGTGGCGGGATTTGAGCCTACGCCCTCCAGATCGAAAGATGATTTGATGTGCATTAATCTGGGTACTAGACAAAAAGAAGATAGAATTGTCCCAAATACTATGGAATGAACTTCCACGGGATACATTTCCGGCGCGATACGACCTGATATCCTTAAAAAAAAGAGCGTACACGCTTATAATGGGCCGACAACGCATTTCTGAAACCTCTTGTCGGTGTCACTTACCATCAGGTGAGCCGTAAGCTCGTTTGCCTCCTGTTCAATAAAAAAAAAACACGACTTACATGGTTTCAACACTTTGACGCAGTTTTGCAATTCCACATTGATCAGCTAAATCATTGGAGGCGCGTTTTCGCCGGCGATTTCTATGTCTCGGTCTGGATAATTGGATTTATGGATAGCCGTGATCGACACTGATTCTAACAGAATTGGTGGCGTGTCCCTTGATATACGGACCACTTGCACGCCATTGGTCGCTGATTATATAAAGTTATCGGACCCCGCGGTTTCTTGCAATATGATTTAAACATTGTTTACCACGTGTTTATGAATTAGGAAATGTACCTTCCCTTTATCTATCATGACGACCTGATATTAGATACCTAATGAACGAAACGTTTGCGTTCATCATTCAAATCCCAACACATACCAATGTGTATTCGAATTTTCGAAAATATATGTACGTAATCCGACGCTCTTGCGGTGAAGGAAAACATCGTGAGGAAACCTGCGCACGCCTGCGAAAAGATTCAAAGGTTGTGCGTGAAGTCGTCCAACCCGCTCTGCGCCCGCGTAGACGACTAAGGCCTATACACCCTAAACGGGTAGGGTTGTGCCCCTCGGTGGGGACGTTTAATGAGTTTATGATGATGAAGTTCTTGAGTGGAGACCGCGGTCTAGCAAGGGAGCCCGATGATTTCGAACCATTGGAAATCATTGTGCGTTCTAACGCCCTCCAGCCCGGTAGACCGATGACTTGCTAATAGGCCGTACTTGGTGGTAGACTCGATACTGAGTCGTCTAGAAAGGTACCACCGTAGTGCCAGAATCGAATCCTTGGCATTTTGTAGCAGACTCTGAACCCGAAACCCTTGGTAAGGTAAGGAGTAAATAATAATGACTCCTCATTCCACATTGATCGTAAAACAATACTTAGATTGAATGTTATCGCTAGTGGACTGTTATCTTTTAATATGCTAATGAAATAAAACGCCTCCGCAGCAACATGTCGACAGATGAATATTCGTGACTAATTTTGTTTTCACAGGTGCGTAAAGTCGGCCAATACGTACTGGGCCCGCGTGGACGACTTAGGCCGAAACACCCTTTACGGGTAGGCTCGTGTCCCTCGGTGGGGACGTTTAATGAGTCAGTTCCAAGATCCCATTAAATGGTTTCTTTCTCTCGCCCTTCAACCTATCGCAGTCCACTACTGTGCTTTGATTAATCTTTCGCACCGTATAAAAAAATACTTTGAAAATTATTAAATGACACCCACAAAGCAATATAAATCTCCGCCGGCGGTACTCTAAAACTTTAATAGCCCGTGTGGTAATGGCAAAACAGAGTATTATGTTAATTCACTAGCCCATGGGCTTCTTAGGAATTACAGGTGGTCCCGGCTATCTCATTACGGTTTTTGTACGCCACTTCATTATATGATGTTTTTTACACGGGTTATTGTTTGCAGCGTTTGAACTGATGACTTTATCGGGTATTGAATAAGCTGTGGGGAAATTTCGTAGTAGTTTACTTAAGTTTGATATTATTTAATGGAAGGATGAATTTGTCATATTTTTGGTTGGTATCCTTAGATCAATAATAAAATTCAAATTCAAAATATATTTATTCCAATCTTTTACAGATCTTTTAAATCGACAATTGTTGTTATTTTATGTTATGATGACTCTATGACTGGTTCGAAATAAGTAGCATCTTCGAGAAGAGCCGGCAAGAAACATTGAGTTTCTTGCCGGCTCTTCTCACTTCTTTATATCATCGGTTACAGAGTTTTGTCACATTAATTATTATCAGTATTGACATAAACCATGTTTAAAAGTATTGAAACCCCTGATTCCTGCAAAAGGTTAAACCTGTGTTACAGAGGGCAGTGCCAATTCACTTTTTGTTTGTTGGTAACTGCAAAATACCAATTAGCAACGTATGGAATCCGTATAGTCAAATCAAAATATTTAAAATTTATTTATTCAATTTAGGTCCATATAGAACACTTATGAATGTCAAATGAAGCTACCATTGGTTCGTCTAATCTAATGAGAAGGATCCAGCAAGAAAACTCAGTAGTAGTTACTCGTTTTGTTAAAGCTTAAGCCGTCGTTCCTTGACTGAAACATCCTACGCAAAAAAATGTTTCGTGTCATTTCATTTTACCATAGGTTTATGAAGGGCTTTTTTGTTCACATATATAAAGTACATAAATATAATCTAATCTTCAATTCGGATTTCCATAGAACAAAGCTTTATAAAGCTTATCTACAAATTAATTCAGTAATCAATTAGCCATGCCCTTATAAATCTAATGGGCATGATAACCGTTTGAAATGATTCACCTTTACGCAACAAAAAGTAGGTACTTGTAAACAATAGCAATTAGAAATGTTTTTATCATTGGCAACCATCAATGAGATAAGACTAAAATCAGTGGCGGTAAAAAATAATGAGCGAATACAAATTAGCTGAAGCCTTAGGCGGTACAACTGCCCAAATGATTCGGGAGTAGGGTTGTCGGGGTCAGTAATAAATCAATAACCGAAGCGTCGGCTCAATGTGGACTGTTGCCTCCGAATCGGGAGGCCGCAGCATCAATACCGCCACGTACCAATGCCTTCGAAATTATGTGTACGTTATCCGACGCTCTAACGGTAAAGAAAACATCGTGAGAAACCTGCGCACGCCTGCGAAGAAGTTCTAATGTTGTGCGTGTATTCGGCCAATGTGAACTGGGCCTGCTTGGACGACTAGGCCTATATACCCTTAACGGGTAAGCTTTTCTCTAGCATAGGTGGCCTGAAAAAGAACATAGGCTACTTATTATCCTTACTTATATATTAATTGAAACCCTCCACTTCCCTATAATTGGGGGATGGAAGTCTGTATAGAACTGTAAAAATAATATTATCTGTTCGGTACCGAGAGGGGAACCGTGTTTTCCCGAATATACCGCGAGCGCAGCCACGTGCTAAAGCTAGTGATTATTATAAATGAGTTTCCATGCCAAGTCAGTGGCAACCCTGCCCTTACACCACGTGTTACGATTTGTGATCTCAAAAGCTTTTATTTTATTTGCAACCAGCAAATGTTCTGGTGGCACTCTGCCATGATTTGCGGAGCTTGTTTGAATAAACCATTGGACTCCAAGACTTGGTCACGTCGATTTTAATAAGCGAATCTTTAATGAGTTGGCGAGAATTTTGTGATTATTATTATTTATTTATTTTACATTAATTATAACGTTCAATAACACTTACAATAATTAAAGATTACTCTCACTAATCAAATCTCTCACAAAACTTCAAGCATATGAACAATATATCCTTCCATTCCATTAGTGAGGCTTTATAAGGTTTTGACCTTCTCTAATTGCTTCTACTTCACGCGTCATGACAAATGTTACGTAGGATGCTCAGACTAATGGACCGATGATTTGCGAAAGGTCACTTTTTTATGTTAAAGTGTACAGGACGGTTAAAACGCTCACCTGATGGTAAGTGATACGCCTGACCATGACAGAGCGGCATTGAAGGAGAACAGCAACTGATAGACAGTTATTCTTCTCCGTCAGTGCCGCACTGCGCCCGTCACCCCAGACGACAGATATTAGGTCACGTACAAAAGTGCACAATACTCCCGTTTCACCGGTTCACACGTTTCGGTGGTACCTACCTAGACGATCAGTATCGAGTCTACCACCTAGTGGAGGCTAGATAAGAAAATCGGAAATACCTGGCCTATTTTTTGTATATATTATACACAGAAAACACCCATACCATTACAAATAGACATGTTCATGCACACAAATGTTTGTACTGCCCGGCGATCGAACCCGGAACCCTTGGTGTTGCAGTCGACCTCTCAACCGCAACACCAAATGGGTCGTCAAATATGGCGATTGTGTTACAGAACGGCTGAAACGAGTTATAAGCCATTACCGACCAATCCCTCCTCCTGATAAACATGACTTTAAATTCTAACCGTACAGGGTTTCCCTTTTGAGGGCAGTTGTGTACAATCATTAGCATACCGTGCCAATTTCACGAGAGCTTTCTTAACTCTATGAATGCTGAACAAATGATAGTTCTTACATGAGTCTGTGATGATATAGGGGTTTTTTATGCAATTGCAGGCAAACCAGCAAACAGTTCATCATCATCAGCTCATTAAACGTCCCCACCGAAGGGCATGAGCCTACCCGTATAGGGTGTTTAGGCCTTAGTCGTTCACCCGCGGCCCGGTGCGGGTTGGACGACTTCACCGCACAACCTTTGAATCTCTTGGCAGGCGTGGGCAGTTTCATCAAGATGTTTTTCTTCATCGTAAGAGCATCGGATAACGTACATGTAATTTCGAAAATTCGAAAACACATTGGTACGTGGCGGGATTTGAACCTCAGCCCTCCCGGTAGGAGAGCGACAGTGGACACCATTGAGCCACCGATGCTGTAAATACCAGTGCTGAATTAGACAAGAAAATGTTTTTGCGATTAGTATCACTCATTATGCATACCATGTTCGTTACCTTTGTGCACGCCACTCGATTGTACAATTTCCTATACTTTTACGAGTACCACCGTGATAGCGGTCCTTGAACCGAGTAACAAATTTTGGCATGCCGTAAATATTGACTCGTAAATCATGCTTCGAAACGTCGATGCAAATTTAACGACATTCGAAAACGAACAATGAAAACGTCTATCAACAATATTTATAGACTAACGCAGTTTTTTTCAAGAGCGTCGGTGGCTCAATGGTGTGGACTGTTGCCCTCTTACCGCGAGAGCTGAGGTTCAAATCCCGCCACGTACCAATGTGTTTTCGAATTTGCGAAATTACATGTACGTTACCGACGCTCTTACGGTGAAGGAAAACATCGTGAGGAAACTTTCACGCACGCATGCGAAGAGATTCAAAGGTTGTGCGTGAAGTCGTCCAATCCGCACTGGGCCCGCGTGGATGACTAAGGCCTAATCACCCTATACGGGTAGGCTCGTGCCCCGCGGTGGGGACGTTTAATGAGCTGATGTTGATGATTTTTTAATATAGGTAACACCTAGACCAAAATCATCGACAGACTGGGCATCAAACCCCTTTTCAACTGTACCATACTTCTCAACCATACTACTACATGGGTCGTCGAAATGAGCTATAATTAATAGTAATAAAGTGGACCATTTAAATAACCTAATAATGTTTCCTAAAAAAACAACAGATAAAAACAATTCCAGTTTCTGAGAGCTGCGCGGCGAACCTATAGTTATCTGTTTAAACAAATAACATAATTTAATGACTGTCTAGATTGTAGGTTAGTCGAGCCCAATTAGGTATCTTTGAATCGAATCATTTATGGCTGGGATCAATTCTAATGTGCACCGAAATTATGTGTACGGTTATTCATGGTAAGTGATACGCCTGGCCAGTGGCGTGCACTCCATATGCAAATAAGCAGTGCTTACCCTGTGCGTCGGACAACCCGGAAAATTGACAACATATCAAATGATTTCCACTTTTTCGCCCATTTTCCTCTACAGATTTGAAATCATAGGCGATGTGCTGTCTTCAACAGAACTCAATTTGACAAAAATGTAAATTATATATTGTTTTTGCGATTAGTGTCACTCACTTTGCATACCCTACTCTATCTGTACACGCCACTGCGCCTGGTCATGACAGAGCGGCATTGATTGAGACCAACAACTGATAGACAGTTATTATTCTCCATCAATATCGCACTGTGCTCGTCTCTCGAGACAACAGATGTTAAGTCTCTCATACCCGGTAATTTAACTAGCTACAGTGCCCTCATCCCGAAACACAGAAGTGCAAAACACCGGTATTCCATGGGACGGTTGCCACTGCGGTGGTACCGAGACGACTAATGAGTCTACCACTTAGTACATTTCGGGGACCTATCCGATAAACTACGATTGCGTTAATTGCTCAACTCTCGACAATCAAACGCGCCATTACACTGTCGAACGGCATCGTCGAACTAGTTAAGCAGTGGCGTGCACGGAGATTATGAGTGGGGTATGCAAAGTGAGTGACACTAATCGCATAATAAAATTCAACCTTCTCCTGTATGTAACAAATCTACTATATAAAAATAAGTCGGGTTTTCCTTCCTGACGCTATGACTCCAGAACGCACGAACCGATTTCGGTTTTCCTTCCTGACGCTATGACTCCAGAACGCACAAACCGATTTCCACGGTTTTGCATTCGTTGGAAAGGTCTCGGGCATTATTTTATAGCAAATAAAATTCAGGAAAATTTTCAACAGAAAAGCGGGAACATCTTTTTTCACATACCGCGACATCTCTGATACATAGCATGTACTACAAACCAATATTTTAAGTAGATGGCATCTTTTGAGCACCAAATGAAATGTTACATAAAAAGAAGCCATCTGGTGGCGAAACGGAATTTGCCGGGTTTGCTAGTAGTTTTATGGAAACCACATCAAAATTGCTTCAGTCAAACGCGAGATCATCATCATCATCATCAGCTCATTAAACGTCCCCACCGAGGGGCACGAGCCTACCCGTACAGGGTGAATAGGCCTTAGTCGTCCACGCGGGCCCAGTGCGGATTGGACGACTTCACACACAACCTTCAAATCTCTTCGCAGGCGTGCATGAAAGTTTCCTCACGATGTTTTCCTTCACTTCACCGTAAGAGCGTCGGATAACGTACATATATTTTTCGAAAATTCGAAAATACATTGGTACATGTCGGGATTTGAACCTCAGCCCTCCCGGTAGGAAGGCGACAGTCCACACCACTGAGCCACCGACGCTCTTAACGAAACGCGAGATAATCGCGGACAAACATACATACTAACAGTCAAACTGAGAACCTCATTTTTTGAATAATTAATAATTTACATTTTTCTCAAATTGTGTGCTGTTGATGACAGCAGATCGCCTATGGTTTCAAATCTGTAGAGGAAAATGGGCGAATCAGTGGGCATCATTTAATATGTTGGCGATTTTCCGGGTTGTTTGGACGCACAGGGTATGCACTGCTTACCTGCATATATGGAGTGTACCTAGTTAGGCTATCGCTCTAAGCGTCATCGAACTAGTCACTGATCTTTAAATAAGTGTTCACTAATAATAACTATATTTATTTATATAAAATATTGGTGTTTCCATAATGAACGTGCCGTAACGCGGATCCTTAGTCACTGGGCGCGCACGCAACCCAAATGTTTGCTTAGACTAGACCAATTTGTTTTCCCTATGTTGTTATAATAACAATGCTTATACGATATTTGTACATTTCATTGTTTAAAAGGGCTGTACTGTTGAGATTTTTTGGGTGCTTCTTTCTCAAGAGGCCAAAACACTGAAGCGCTTTTTTCTATTATCAAAATCCATTTTGTGCTTTACTTTGGTACTTTCTAAACAGGTTAAAGCACTGAAGCGCTTTTTTCGAGAATCAAATCCAATTTTGTGCTTTACTTTGGTTGTTTCAATGTTTTCTTTGTAGTTTGTGTATTTTTTTGACGTTCATAAGTGTTTTTTGTAAGCCTAATTGAAAAATGGAGTTTGACTTGACTTTGAAAATGCATTATAAATACGTACTAATTGTATTCATGCTCTTAGTTCTATGCTTTTGGTACGTTAACCTGTATAGTGTAATGGTTGGGAAGGTGACTCCTGAACTTGGGTTCCGTGTTCCATCCCCGTGCAGTATTAATAATATTTTTTGCATGGACTTTGAGGGTCCAACCGCCATATCTATAACAGTATAACTGTTATAATTCTTCGCCATTTCTATTAATATTATAGTAATTTATTTTATTTATAAAGAGGATAAAATGCAATGTTTAAATGTATAAAGTAATTTAATAGTATTAATTATTTTGTAAAATGAATGATGGGTAATATTATGAAATCAAAATTTGCACGTCGATTTAACGATAGAATATGTTGGATTTTAATTTTGTATGATCGTATTGTAACCATATTCTCGCAAATAAATAATTTATTATTATTATTATTATAATACCGTTTAAATAATTGGCGGCAAGCCCCCTGTTTGTTTTACAGGGGGCTCCTAAGGTATGTGGCGTAGCTAAAGATAAGCCTGTGCAATAATCACCCGAACTTTCTTTTTATGTATTTTAATGCACAAAAAAAATAATTTCTTAAATTAATGAACACAAAATACCACAATTTTAATAAATCTATGGGAATACCGAGACCAGTGCAAACAGACTTGGTTCATGCACACAAATGCCCCGTTCAGTACAAACACAATGTTTGTACTGCACGGGGATTAAACCCAGAATTTATCAGTGCATGAGCTGATTTTTCAACCCTAACACCAAATGGGTCCTTAAAAAATGTCACACACTCGTGAAAAGCTATCGATTAAAAACAAAATGGTGTTCCACCAATTAGATACACAATAAATAGGGAGTGGGAAGTGGTACATAACCCAATAACGGTCTAACAGCGTCAGGTTAGGTGCGGATGGGGTCTCTACGGGGGTCCATTGCTGGGAATGCCATTAAATATACAATAAACATGCCCTTCATTGAGAGAATTTACTTGATAACTAGGAAAACCGTTGTGCTAGACACTAAATAATAATTATTGTTTACTTTAGATTAGGTTGGTCTTCGCCTTAATCTAGGCAAAGAAATATGGCTAACGGGGTTTGTATATTTAAATTTGGTTAATCGTCACAGGGCTTGGTAAAGCTACTGACAAAAAAAACAACATATTTATGAAAAAAAACAATATGCCATTGTCAAAATTTGAATTTCGAATAGATGTTGTTGTTTTTTTTTAGAATTTAGATTGACCATCGATATCCAATTTAAGCAAGAGAAATAACTTTTTAAAATAAGTATAAAGCTTGCGTTGTTCTTAATTCAAATTAATTGTAAGCTTCATTTTCATAGATATTCATTGAATTACTGGTTTATTTATCTTGGATCTTCTTAAATTGAATATTGACAATGGAACAGGCAAAGTTATTTACTTATTAACGTTCTTAGTAAAAGCTTATCAGCAAGATTTCCGGGATACGGTAATGCAGTAGTATATCTCCGAAGTAGGCTATCACGGCTCGTTGTGAATTTAATATCGAGTTTCTAGTATTACAAGTGCCAGTACTAGTTGTAAACGTTCTCTAATTACTTTCACTGGATCTCATCCCGATGTTACCCCAGTACGAATTACTGGTTTAACAGCGGTTAGAGAAATCTAGAACGCCATTGTGTTGTACCCTATAAATGGTAACTGGTAAGCATTTAGGAAGTATCGCCGGCTAATGATCGGGAGAATTAAATTAATTTGTGTACAAACCGAACGGGACAAGCGATTGTTAATACAATTGGAGAGTCGGTGGCGAAATATTGTTATTGCGGTACATTAGGGGTTATCGACGCAACGTTATACAAGCTCTACGAGAGACTGGTAGTTATTTTTTATTATTTTTAACTGCAAAAAAGGAGGTTACTCAATTTGGCCGTATATAATGTTTTTTTAATGTTAGTTCGCGGATATCTTCGTTGTTTATAAACCGATTAAAGTATTTTTTTTTAGAAAGAGAAAATTCAGAAGTGCTCCCATTTTAAAGAGTGAGGGTTCGATGATGGAGACCAGAGAAATCGAGGACAACTTTTTTGTTTGTTCGCGGATCTCGTTTAAGAACCAATTTTGAAGATTCTTTTTTTCACATAAGAATACCGTATAACAAGCAGTAAAATTACTAGATACCTTTACTGAATAAGACGGCCGTTGGAGAAGACGAGTTCTCGAGTGGAGACCGTGTTTTGGCAAGCGTATGATAGGACGCCCGGACCGATTGGACCGACGACTTGAAAGGTCTGGAAGCTGGTGGAGGCTGGATTAGGAAACGGAGAACCGATATATCTGGGGCAGCAATGAGATAGGTTCAAAATTCATAGAAATTTAAAGGCCGGCATCGCAATTCTGCGACTTCTGTTGCAAATGTCCATGGGCGGCGGTGACGCTTTAAATCGGGTGAGCCGCATGCTTATTTGTCATCCTATTTTAAAAAAACTATTTACTAGGTGGTAGACCAGATACTGAGTCGTCTAGGTAGGCACCACCGCAGTGCCAGATATCGTCCCGTGAAACAGGAGTGTTATGCACTTTTGTGTTTCGGGATGACGGCACTGTAGCTAGTAGTAAATAGTAAATTACCGGGTATAAGAGACCTGACATCTATTGTCGCTGGTGTCGGGCGCAGTGCGGCATTGATGGAGGATAATAACTGCTTATCAGTTGTTGGTCTAAATTAATAAATGGGCGTTTATTTTTGCGGAGTAAGACCCGGTATCTGCCAGACATGTCAATACGGGCTAAACAAACCTAGAATGGTATACCTGTCTTATATATCTGTAACTATGGCCCCTGAAAATGGTAAAATATTGTCAATAAACACATACCAAAAAGGCAGAATAAGTGATATCAAATAGTAAATGGCTCATAAAATTAACAAATAGCAAGGTTGTGTGTGAAGTCGTCCAATCCGCACTGGGCCCGCGTGGACGACTAAGGCCTAATCACGGTGGGGACGTTTGATGAGCTGATGATGATCCATCCTCCATCAATCGACGACCCATTTGGTGTAATGGTTGAAACGTCGGCTACTACACCAAGGGTTCCGGGTTCGATACCCGGGCAGTACAAACATTTGTGTGCATGAACATGTCTGTTTGTATTGGTCTGGGTGTTTTCTATGTATGATATGTATGTATTTTCAAAAAAAAAGTTTATTTTTTGAAAGGCCGGCAACGCATTTCAGTGCCCTCTGGTATTGCAAATGTACATGGGCGGCGGTGACATTTACCATCAGATGAGCCGTTTGCTCGTTTGCCTGTTATAGTATAAAAAATAAATAAATAATATTTATATAAATATCCACTAACATTCACACAGCGCCATCTAGCCCCAAGATAAGCGTGAAGCCTGTATTATTGGTACTAATCAACGGATAAACTTATATATTTTTTTGTATGTATATAAGTATGTTTATCCGTTGTTTAGTACCCATACTACAGTCTTCACGCTTTACTTGGGGCTAGATGGCGTTGTAAGAATGTCAGCAGATATATATTACTTTACTATCCTTGTAAAATACATTACGAAGTCTATGAAGTATCATAATATTAACCTTTATAGCTATCATTGATCATGTCCTTATTTAATGTTTGTTAAATGGATTTTAGTCATTACATAGATCTATGATCGCCGTAATATAAGGCATTAAGTATCGTGCGTGTTTGGCTGTTAGCGTCAGAATCGCTGGTTGCCTGTACCATATTGCATTAGGAGCATAATCAAGATTTAAATGAAATTGTCATTATCATCAGCATATTAAACGTCCCCACCGAGGGGCACGAGCCTACCCGTATAGGGTGATTAGGCCTTAGTCGTCCACGCGGGCCCAGTGCGGATTGGACGACTTCACACACAATCTTCGAATCTCTTCGCAGGCGTGCATGAAGGTTTCCTCACGATGTTTTCCTTCACCGTAAGAGCGTCGGATAACGTACATATATTTTCGAAAATTCGAAAACACATTGGTACGTGTCGGGATTTGAACTCGGCCCTCCCGGTAGGAAGGCGACAGTCTTCACCATTGAGCCACCGACGCTAAACTTCAACGCCCAGGAGGTAAACTTTCTGAAAGGGGGACAAAGGGAACTACCTTTGCACGCCATAGATAAATGCTATCTTTAATACATTCTAAGCAATTACAGTTTTTTTTCGACCAGCCATTCAGATATCAAAATCACCAAGTTTAAACTTGTGAACTACGGAACATGTGACGGTTGTCAATGCCCATCGAAAGCTCAGAGGCGTGCCGAGGGCAAATCACTTACCCATACAAATGGCATTTACATTTTAATGCGAGATAATAAACCCATCATAACTGCCCTTTATGACGTTATATGACTAGTTCTCGAAACTAGTGTTGTGGAACCGGTTCGAACCGATTTCTATTATAAATGTTTGCGCTTTCTATGTTCAAAATGAACCAATTGAATTTTCTATTGTTTTTTAAACAGTCTGGAACTTCGCTTTTGTATGTGATGAAGCTTGTTATTTTAGAATTAAATAATTACAAAGTGACTTTTAGTATTTGTGCTTTTTACACAGCATTTGTACGCACCATCCCGCGATGTATAATGTATACAAGCACAGGGATACTAGACAAGTAATAAACTGCGTTCGATAAATACCAGGGAATTTTCCATTGTGTCAGATTTCTAAAACAATAACTTGATTTTTCTCTATTTCACCTATGAATAGAAATCATTCCGAAATAAATATGTTTTATTTTGTTTTAATTATTTATTATTATAAATACTTGTAAATAACAAAATCTCATGGCTATGCTGATTGGGAAGGCAAGTGTCCTACACTGGGCCGATATGGGCTGATTATGATGATGGTCTGTATTTTTTTTCTAAGGTTTACGGTTTTTATAGGAATGATAAGAACCGGTATTTCGTTTTTCGGGCGTCCACATCGCATCACTAACTACGCAGTGATGGCCCTTTATAGCAGCACTCTCGATTTACTTTTGTCTATTATTTGAATTTAGAAGGCAGTTTATTCAAATTCGGGTTACACTGTTTTTGTTTTTGTGAACATGAATATGTTAAATATTTTATGATATTGGCTGTGTCGTTGTGGAAAAATGTCGTGTTCGATAAATTTTATGTTTGTTCGTTACAGCAGATCTTTTGTAACTTTAAATGAGATAGAATAAATGTTGATTTTACCTTTGAGATTGTATAACTAACTTTTTATACTAGCTTCTTAAAAAAATGTTTAACTTTCATCTTCTGTGTCTTAGTATATATGGACCGACGACTTATGACTGGTCGCTGGTGGAGGCTGGAGGAGGCAAAGCAGAGGACCAGGATGTCTGGCGCGAAATTGAGAAGACCTATGTCCAGCATTGGAATGCGATAGGTTTAAGACAGAGCTTTTTAACAGACGAAACACCAATGCACTTCCGAGACCTCATAATAATGTCTCATGTAAATTTAATACGTGATACTAATTTTTATGGAAATTAATTTATAATTATGCAAATGTGCGATGTTACTTTTTAACACGCGCGTTCATAAATTGTTTTATCGAGTGTCGATATCAGAATATCGATAACGTGGGCGTCAAATATACCAAGACACTATAAGATTATAATCTGTGGTATGTCAAAGCAGTAAGGTTAATAATTGATTGTATTTTTATTATTGTTTGTAACAAGTTTGAATGGTATTATGCAATCAGCAATAATGATGGATACTGTGTTATGGGAACATAATGAGTTGTTAATTAAAGTATCGCTTTGATAATATTTTTTTGTTACGGTTGTCGGCAATGTCAATGAATGGTAGTTACGTAATATGGCAACGTTATCTTGAAAAGTAGTTTTCAAATCTAATCTTCAATTCAATTTTTAACATTGTGTACCTATACGTAATACATTTTTATGTGGGTACCCAATATTACTATGACCACAAATCAATTGTATATGTTGCAGCTTGTGTAATTACCGGGTATGAGAGACCTAACATCTGTTGTCTTGGGTGTCGGGCGCAGTACGGAATTGATGATGCAGAATAATAACTGTCTATATGTTGGTCTCCATCCATGCCGTTCTGTATGGTCAGGTGTATCACTAATCATTAGGTGAGCATCTTGACAGTCCAGTACACTTGGTAACAAAAAATATATATTCATAGATACTACTAAGTAGTAGACTCCGTATGTGTTGATACTGATGATCGTTGGAACCGAGATCTCAATTAAAGATCGGGTATTTGTAAAGTAGGGTAGTCCTTAAAGAACACGAATATACGTCAAGTCTGATTACCCCTGTTTCGGACCTGGGCCGGAGCTACCTTACTGGTAACTAGGGGCCCCAAAACCCCGCCAAAACAATAGTAGAGATCGCTACCAATCCTTTGTACAATTAATACTTAGATTTTAGTAATATATAATTTATAGCAATAATATACATACCTAGAGTTTTGTGACTTGACTATTAGTTTATGGGCCCCTCAGTAGTTTCAGCCCGGGGCCCCACAAATTCACGATTCGCCCCTGGTTTGGACTGTATTCCACTGAAAAGCTAGTCTTTTTTGTAGTATTGATAATCATTTTAGTTGTTTTAGTTTCATCATCATCACCTTATAACGGCCCTCTAAGATACAGATGTTTCCACACAGCATAGCAATGAGGAGATTTTTCAGTATTCTTTACATCATTTACAACCTAATCATCAGCTCATTTTACGTCCCCACTGAAGGCACGAGCCTTCACGTAAAGGGTATATAGGCCTTAGTCATCCACGCGGGTCCTGTGCGGACTGGACAATTTCACGGACAACCTTTGAAGCTCTTCGCAGGCTTGCGCAGGTTTCCTCACGATGTTATCCTTGACCGTAAGAGCGTCGGATAAACGTACTTACAATTTCGAAAATTCGAAAAGACATTGGGTACGTGGCGGTATTTGAACCTGCACCCTCCAGATCGACGGGCAACATTCCACACCAATGAGCCACTGACGCTCCCATTCACAACCTAATTCACAGTATCTCGTAATTATATCGCCTACAGATCTACTACAATGGCGGGAAACATGGTGAAATTGTATCAACGAAGATATGATTCCCTCAAAACAGCTCTTGGCTATAAAAAAATAATAAGTCGGGCATATGGCGTTCCTTGTGCGGTATTCGTTTGCCGTTGAAACCCTCGAAAAGAAATCAGGTTAAATACTAAGCCCAATGCCGATAGCCAATCAGTGTTGCCATAAAATATCGCGAACGGGCGCGTGATACGGCGGCGGTTTTACAATGTCTATAAGTCGAGGTTCGAGTCCCACTCTGGGTCGCCCTGAGGCTCGTTGCATGAACCCTATAACCAAGGTTCGACTCTCACTCTGGGACTTAGCTCGTTGCATGAACCTTTTTAGAATAAACGCCAACAGGGCTCACCACTTGCCCCGGTGTAAAGGTGAAATGCAGCTGCAGCCAACGTCGGAAATTCCATCAGTGGTAGAAGTGTTTTTCGAACTGTCGACTTTTGCTGTTGTGCTGTGCGATGACCTTATCTAATTTTAATGTACCATGAGTCGTGAGTGTGTGACTTACCAATTTTTGACGATAAAGTCGATTATTCGTAAAATTGCCATTTATTTTCCAACAACTTCGAAGAAAATAAGAAATTAATTATTTGACTGGATTAGATTCTCAAGCTCACTTGACAATAAGAATGATGCCTGGGTCCTGGAATCGTAAGGACTATTTCATATTATTACAATTTTGGGTTAAATTTACCGATGTGGTGCTAACTCTCAGCACGAAAACTCATGTTTATGAATTGTATTAGTCTTCAAAATTCAAAGTTAGGTAGGCAAGTCTATTTTTAATGTACATTAATGTCAAAAAAATTAAAACAAAGGACATACAATTATAGCTACTTTTGCTTTGAAATCATTTTAATAAATGCAACATTTAATTAGTTTTAGTACAAAATTCGGTAACTATGCATACTAACTACAAAGGCGTGACGTCATTATGAAGAGGCCATTTATAATTAGAAAACCTCTGTGAGTTTTAATGTTAATGGAATCATTATTTTACCATATTTTTATTCACTAAGCGGTCATCGATAATAAGAAGTAAAAAATTGACATGTCATGTCATCTCTATTGGCGATCGCAAAAGGCTGTCAGCCTTAACCATGTGGCGTTATGGAGTTTGCAACGCGCGTCCGTCGGCTTCGACAAAGCCGATTAATTACAAGCAAAACGTTAATTGTGGCCCCATTTCGATTTTTGTCTGTCGCTAATTCGTGTGACGGACCCAGTCCGAGATTTCACACGTGGTGGGCGTATGTCGATCTTTTTATTTCTAATCATATAATAAGTGACATACACAGATAATGAGCTGGGTATGCAAAGTGAGTGACACAAATCACAAAAACAAAAAAAAGTTAACCTTTTTCTCAAATTGAGTCTGTTGATAAGAGCAGATCGCCTATGGTTTCAAATCTGTAGAGGAAAATGGGCTAATAAGTGGAAATCATTTAAATTGTTGGCAACTGGTTGGTTAACACTGCCTGCCGCCGTCACCCGAGGCGACAGATGTTAGGTCTCTATACCCGGTAATTTTACTAAACATTTGTACTGTCCGAGAGTTGTACCCGAACCATTGTGTATAGCCACTTCTCAATAATACACCACATTGAGTCATCTATAAATAAATAAATGAATATCCACTGACATTCACACGTCGACATCTAGCCCCAAGTTAAACGTGAAACCTGTATTATGGGTAAAAAACATACTTATATATTTTTTTTTGTGAATACATACATATTATACATAGAAAACACCCAGACCATTACAAACAGACATGTTCATGCACACAAATGTTTGTACTACCCGGGGATCAAACCCGGAGCCCTTGGTGTTGCAGTCGACCTCTCAGTTTGGACGAGACTTTGTTTGGTAGATAATATATAGGTAACTTATATTTAAGACAATTCTTTTTGTTTTGGAAAAATAAAGCAATGTTTTACGCGTCGGCCACGCGTCGCGTGAGTTGCGCGGTATTAGATTATGTTCTACTGTGGGAGAACAAAATCTTATACCGCGGGTAATACCGCGAGGAACAGCTAGTCGTAAATATATATTAAGAGGATCATGTTCGAAAGCTTTTAGATGTTTTTATTGAAGTTGTTATAAACACTTTTCAATGTCAGTGTACCACTTTTTATGACTACAATTGCAGGTCGTGAGTTATTAATACGCATTTATAACACTATCAATAATAATTAGACCATACAGAGACAATCCTGGCACCATACATCACGGGGCTTATAATTTGCTAGTACAGTCACGTGCAATAAAATGTTATACCAAACCAAATACTTTAGCAGTACCACGTATTTATATTTTGATAAATCTCGTAGGGTCCAGCCTGCGTTTGCAACATGAGCGAAAAAAATTAATTATTTGCGATATCTCATACAAATATCAGCATTTCTCCACTAATTGTTATTATTTACCTAATATAAACCTTACTCTCCAATAACTCTATGAATTAAAAAAAGACGCATCACAATCCGATGTGTAGTTTTAAAAATTTGATTATATACATAGGGATATAGCGACTTTGTTTTGTAATATGTACTGGTTATAAATCATAATATACTGTTAATGAATGTGGCTATTTGTTTTTCTTATTTTTATAGTGAACATTTATCCTGTCCATGTATCATTAAATCTTTGAACCTGCACCCTTCAGTTTAGAACGGAATTGTCCACACCAATGAGCCATCGGCGCCTTACAGTCGCGAGCAATAAAATATGTCAACATTATGAGACTTTAATGCTGATACATTTTAATGCACGCGACTGTACATACCCCATACGGCCTAATTGAGACGTCTCCGATAAACTCCGGTTAATTGAGCACTGCGTTAACCGATAGTTATCGTGGTTTTAACGGTCATCCGCCGTGTAATTTTACATTTTTGAGTATTTTTTTTCGTACCGTGTTCTAGTTTCGAATGTGATTTATTGAGAGGTAACTGACGTTAAGTACTGTTAACCAACAGATAGGTGCACCGAGATTTTAAGGACGTACGTTTTGCTCTTTGCCATAAATGATGTAGTAAGATGATCCACAATTTAAGCAAGGCACTTGTACTTTGGGAAATAAGCAATGGATAAACATGGAATTTTTTTTGTACATGTTATTGAGGACCTGGCAATCCGTAAGACAGGTTTCCACCTACTACAGATGCCAGTCTCTCTGTATATCTGATTTATATTATTTTGTTAAATGTTGTAAAACATAGAATATAAGCTACTTTGTGAAAGGAAATCAATATGTTTTATTATTTTATGTTAATCAAATAATCAACAAAAAGTTAAACGTTTTTTATGTACATTTGTGGTATCTTTCCTTTGTGATATCTTGCTCCTCTCCTTATTTAGTATTGTTATAATTGTATTGTAAAATATAGTTTATCTGCTCATAATTTTGTGTTGTCTCAATTTTGTCAAATAAGTTTTAATTTTTATCGATAATGCTGTGTATGCTTTTAATAGGTGTACATATCAGATCTAATACAACCTGTACATGATGAAAATGTAAATATATGCACTGTTAGCGTACCTTTCTAAATAAATAAATAAATAAACAAAACAAATAAAAAAAATGTTTACTATTTCCTTATTGTTACAAACATAATATGCCGGAATACTCTTTTAAAGTTAAGTTTAAGTTAAGTTTTTCTTTTAAGAAATTGCGTGTACTAGGGGATTCCGCTCTTTCATAAATGCGAAAATTTTACTATACACAGAAATACCCAGACTATAACATAGAGACCCACTTATTACCAGTTGGTAAATGCGGTTAGGTGCGGCTCAGGTTTAATACATGCAGCTGTCTCTCATTGAACTTATATTTATTTTTTACAGGTAAGCTGGTGATTTTGCAAGAGATATATTGAAAGTTTAAAAGTGAGTATTGACTTAATTCCACCACCTGTTTGACCTGACTGCCTGATTCAACCTTGCGGTTAATGAGGCCAAATCGCATAGTGATTTGGCATATATTGCCAGCTTGCTTAAGCCATTGAGAAGACAAGCCGAATATTTCACTAATAGTAAATCATGAAAAAAGAACTTAAAATATGACTGCCAAAGATATTTATTTAACCAACATATTAATATTGAAAATTCAAGGATTTCTTCGCAAGCGTGCGCAGGTTTCCTCACGATGTCTTCCTTCACCGTTTAAGTTTATGCGTACATAAATATTGAAGCGTACGTCAGCCAATTTGTTATTACAATGTAGTCGCTGATTTTATTGTGATTTTATAACTTACAACATATTGTACATGACAAAGGGTTTTATGTGAATAAAATGCGTTGAATGCGGTATCCGTGACCGATGTACGGACAGTGTGCTGATGCATGGCTTTGGTTAATTTATTTGTGTATTTCCACTTGTTGACGCCTGATGGTGCGTTAATTGAACTGGTGGTTATTTATATTAAGAGATATCCTCATAGTAAGTCCATTGTTTGGGTACTTTCACAAACAACCAGCAAATTTTATACCGATGAATATTTTTTCCGCTTTCTAATAGTAAGTAGATTTTGTTAATTTGATGGGAATTGGCAAATGAGTAGACGATTTACATGGTTATCAGTTTTTTTTATTTACTTTTATCTACTGACATTCACACAGCGCCTTCTTGTCCTAAACTAAGCATTTAGCCTTTTGTAAGGTCGGAATATAAAATGAAATATGGACTTCCCGTAAAATTACTCACTCGGCGAAACGCTTTGTTTATTTACGCTGATTTTCTTTGAGGCCGATCGAGCCAGGCTTATTCGTGCTGAATCGGTCTCCCACACTTAAAAGATTCATTGGAAACGCATTTATTTAGATAAGATAAGATAAAAATTCTTTATTGCACATAAAAAAAACATACAACACAACAAGAAACAACAAAAAACGAGTACAATGTAGGCGGCCTTATTGCTAAGGTAGCAATTACTTCCAGGCAACCTTTGGGTGAAAGAAATATGATTTTAGGTAAGCGTGCAAAAACTTAAATTTATAGGTTGGTCAATTATTTTAATGTTTTTTTTAGAAATCAATTTATTTTTCTCACGATCTGCATTCAGCACAACACATTCTCATACCATCTAAGCGAAACCAAAGTTGTAAAACACTAGATGTGACTTAACATTTGTGTAACGTAACGAATTTGAATAATTTTCATGTACATTTTTTATAAACACTAAGTGCCATCAAATCAAGCAAGAAATTTCTGTGGAAATTTAACGCTATTTAAATAAATAAATAAATATCTACTGACATTCACACAGCGCCATCTAGCCCCAAGTTAAGCGTGAAGCCTGTATTATGGGTACTAAACAAGGGATAAACATACATATATACATTTTTTTTGTAAATACATACATACTATACATAGAAAACACTCAGACCATTACAAACAGACATGCTCATGCACACAAATGTTTGTACTGCCCGGGGATCGAACCCGGAACACTTGATGTTGCGGCCGACCTCTCAACCGCAACACCAAATGGGTCGTAAAAAAAAATTGTTCACAATATTTTGACCAAAGTGGTGAGGGCACCCTGTTTGCAAATTATAAGTCTTAATTAATCCTTCTCTAGAAATTAACGCGTACCTGATGTAACATATATTGGGAATTACGACTTGCTTGTTTATAATCTCTATAAAATCAAATATTATAATTATGTGAATTTCTTTTATCTTTTTAATTTTGAATTTAACCTGTAGTTACTAACTTTTTTTTTAGTCACACTTTTTTGAGTTGGTTGGTTGGTGGCGAATTTTGTACCACCACACCACATTCTATTGTCTCGTTTGCCTACTAATAGAAAAGAATAAAAAATATTAAAAAAATATATATATACTTGACAAGATTACTGCCTACACGTGAAATAAAATGATAAGGTACCGAGTCAACCTCTTCCAGCAAGCACAAGAGCTTTGGTCGCGCCCTCCGAGCTCGTAACTCTGCGCACGAGTCGACGCGTGGGCGCATCGGAAATGTACACGCTCCCGAGGTTTATGTAAGGATGTTTACTCACACGTTATAATAACGTGTGTCAAAAACAAGATGGCGACGAGTAGCGGTAAATCGCTAGTTTTGGGGTATATGCCGCCGGAAGTTAAAGTAGATATTTAATATTTATTTTTTGGATGACGTACGTTTTAAAGGACATTTAATTAAAGTACATATAACAATACGATAAGATTACAGTACCAATTACAAATCTCCACATATGAGTTATCAGTTTACAAAAGTCTTATTGAGGTAACCACAACTTTACATACATATAAATATCCATTGACATTTACACAGCGCCATCTAGCCTCAAGTCAAGCGTGAAATATGTATTGTGGGTACTAAACAACGGATAAACATACTTATATATTTTTTGTTGATACATTGATATTATACATAGAAAACACCCAGACCATTGACATCATGCACACAGATGTTTGGTCTGCCCGGGGATCAAACCCGGAACCCTTGGTGTTGCAGTCGACGTCTCAACCGCACCACTAAAAGGGTCGCCAATTAATATTAACATTATGCGCAAACGACTATAACATTAATATGTAACCTCTTCTAACAGAAAATCTGTGCAATAGGTACCTATAATGCGAGCGTTGAAAAACCAGTCATTTTTTGAACGGGACGCTTTTTCCCAAACGTATCGATGAAGTATACTGGATACTGTGTTTAGTCTTTTAATGACTGATAGTCAGAGCGATAGTACCTACAACGAGCGCATTGTGTTTGGCACAGTGAAAAACCAGTACCTATTCGCGTTACCGGCACGTACTGGGTCGGTTTTCCCCCCAAACATGCAATGCTCTGAGCCAAGGTCTGAGTTCGACTCTGGGACGGCTTTAGGCTCGTATAATCTTTTTTACGAGAGCCATCTGCGCTCGCCACTTGCTGGGGAATATAGACGGCCACCTGCTGCCAACAGCGAAAAACCACCCGAAAAAAGCAGTGAAAGACTATAGTTGTAAACTGAGGCCAAAAAGACCTATCTTCTCCCTAAATTTTGTTTCTCTTTTTTCGCCTTTAAGGTCTGCAATGCACTCGCTATTCCTCTGGAGTTGCGAGTATGCAAAGACAATACAATATAATGAAAATATTAACAATAAACGAGCCAGTACATTTTTAGATAGAAAATTTAAATTTTTATAGCACAAATGTGTAATTTTTCCGGTAACAACGTTTGACTTAATATTGTTCTGTTCTATCTCATTTTCACCATTGAATATACTTACATTTAAGTGTTAGTGCTATGAGATATAAGTGACATTGAGTTGCCCACGTAAACGACATATAAAAATAAAAATGATGTCAGTTCGTTTCTTGAAAAAAAAAAACAAAAATTCCCATCTCTTCACCTTTCGTTCTGAATTCAAACATCTGTCAAATTAACGACCACCTGTACCACCTATTTAAAAAAAAATGGAGCATACCAGCAAGACAGCCCTACAGGAACATGCGCACGGATCGGGAATTATGACGTCGTGAATGCGTTCCCGCCGTATAAATTTAGGCATTAAGATAAGGGATAAGGGCGGGTGATGTAAGAGAACAATGTCCACTACCAATGTCGGTACATGAGCTTTACGATAACGGGATCGGTTCCTTGAATGGAGGCGACGGGGATACGGTGTTGTTGGATGAATGAATCAGATGGCGCTAAGGAGGAGTTATTGGCTAGTGATGTGCGGATGACTCATGATTAAATTACATTTAGAAATACTTATACTTAGAGCGTCGGTGGCTCAATGCTGTGGACTGTTGCCTTCCGATCGGGAGGGCGCAGGTTCAATTCCCGCCACGTACCAATGTGATATCGAAGTTTCGAAATTATATGTACGTTATCCGACGCTCTTGCGGTGAAGGAAAACATCGTGAGGAAACCTACATACGCTTGCGATGAAATTCAAAGGTTGTGCGTGAAGACGGCCAATCCACATTGGGCCCACGTGGACGACTAAGACCTATACACCCAATACGGGTAGGCTCGTGCCCCTCGGTGGGGACGTTTAATGAGCTGATGATGATGATACTTCACTACGCTTTGAAGCGAAGGAAGTCCTCCAGCCCGTTAACTTGCGAAAGGATACTGGTTGATACTGGCTCCATCCTTCGGGGCTTGCCATAATACTGGGACTGAATGAGTGCACTGGATTTATAGGGTTCCCCCCATTCATGTTTTTAGAACACACGCTTGTGTTACGCCTGTTCTTCTTTCAAGCCGTGGTTCTCCCAAGTCGAGTCAGCTCATTTTAAACACAAAACACACACACATACACATACACACATCATACACACACGGATACACGCACACACGCACTCACTTAAACACTCATAAATTTTAGTGACAACATTATTTTATTATAAAAATGATTTTCTTGTTTCTTTCTTCTTAGTATTAAATACTCAATATATTTTGTAACGTTCATGGGAGAGAGCAAGTCATCCCCAACACAAGTATTGCATTACTAACTGGGGAGACTTAGTGCATGTAGATTTTATATTGAGTAATAAATTATTTATTTGGGCAAAGCATGGCTTTTCTGCACTTTAGTAACGAACCAACAACCTATCGATCGAATGTTATTATTACTCCTTACACAGTTTAGCGAACTTCTCCACTAACGTTTGGAATCAAACAAGAAAGGAACGTGTCTGCGGCTCTGTATTTCTATACATTTCTACATATATAATCAGTAACAGATTAGTCATCCGTAGTGATTATATGGAGTACCTTCTACGTAGGTGTCAGTTAATAAATCGGATTTACTATAATACACTGATATAACTCGAATTGATTGATCAATTCGAGTCTGTCTGTCTGTCTGAGACATAGGTCTACGTCATCATCATCATAATCAGCGCATTTAAAGTCTCCACCGTGGGGCACGAGCCTACATAGGGTGTATAAGCCTTAGTTGTCCACGCGGACCCAATGCGCATGGGCCGACATCACGCACAACCTTTGAATTTCTTCGTAGGCGTGCGCAGGTTTCCTCACGATGTATTCCTTCACAGTAAGGTCGGATAAACGTACATATAATTTCGAAACTTCAAAAAGACAGTGGTACGTGGCGGGGTTTGAACCTGCCCCTTCTAATTGGAAGACAACAGTCCACACCAATAACCCACCGACTCTCTATATTTCTATACATTTCTCCATAACCTCAGATGACTAACCTTCTACGTAGGTAATCAATAAATCGGATTTACTATAATTACAACACTGGAATTGATGAAGACCCCATAAATACGTGCGACCTGGATATGCGTGATTGAAATATCAGTTCCTGGTTGTCTCCCAGTAAGTACCGTGACTTGGTAATGCGATTTATGTGTAATCGAGTATTGAGAGCGTCGGTGGCTCAATGGTGTGGACTATCGCCTTCTACCGGGAGGCTGAGGTTCAAATCCCGACACGTACTAATGTGTTTTTGAATTTTCGAAATATATGTACGTTATCCGACGCTCTTCCGGTAAAAGAAAACATCGTGAGGAAACCTTCATTCACACCTGCGAAGAGATTCGAAGGTTGTGTGTGAAGTCGTCCAATCCGCACTTGGCCCGCGTGGACGACTAAGGCATAATCACCTATACGGGTAGGCTCGTGCCCCTCGGTGGGACGTTTAATGAGCTGATGATGATGAGTGTCGCGATTTAACATTGATTTTAGTTTAACGCCAAGGTCGGTGTGTAATGGGTACTCATAGGTATCAGTGATGTTTTCCTAAAAGTCGTTAAAATTGCATACTCATCGATTATATAGCCTTAATCGTCACAGTGGAGGCTGCAGGCGTTTTCATGTAACATGGCTATGGGGAGATTAGGCCTTAAACTACAACGCGGCCACAATACAGATTGATGGGTGTTGACGGTTACCGTCTAAGGTAGTAGCTTAGACTAACGGTTGACGTGCCCCGAAGCATGGATAATATTTTCGGTCATCTATCCGATTCATAGCCTTTGTCGTAGTTGCTTAACTTAACGTGCTAGCGCTACTGAGCCCTCGGTAATTCAAAAAAAATCTTACTGAGAGCTCAGTGGAAGCGGCTGCAATAACATTTTACACACAGCGCCATCTAGCCCCAAGTTAAGCGTGAAGTGTATTACGGGTACTAAACAACTGATAAACATAATTATATTTTTATGTAAATACATACATATTATACTAAAATCACCCAGACCATTACGATACGTTCATGCACACAAATGTTTTGCACTGCCCGGGATCGAACCGGAACCCTCGGTGTAGTAACCTAATTGCCGATGCAATGTCAGTGCTGCAGTAGTTCCCTTACTACTGCAGTATATCTGAGTAAGAGGGTTATACTGGATTGGCCATTAGATTTTTTATTTTCCAATATTTTAATTTTTGTTTACCTTTTATTACTTGCTCATTGTTTTTTTAATTATTTGTTTAATTTTTGTATGTTGTGGCCAATAAAAACTTTCTTTCTTTCTAATGGATGATTACGCCAAGACTGAACTATGATGGAAAGTACAGAATCTTTATCAATCCAATAGGCAGACGAAGTTTCCCTTTTGTTTACAAATAATCATTGTAGTCGTCCCGAAGTGCGGACAAGGTAATTACACTATCTCGGTAATATTTCTAACATTTCCAGGCGGTAAGTGTTCAAATTCAGATGCTAGGACCGGTTGACCTGGCACAAAGCCCGGTGATCTAGCGGGTCACGGACTTAGGTTGGAACGGGGCCTCTGTTTCTTTCTTTCATTTCTTTTTCTAAATGACTAGTGCTGTTGGCCGCAGATGGCCAGCTTCACTGAGGAATTGGCGAGCGCAGATGGCTCTCAGCCTTAATTTTTCTTTCCTCCACCTGTCATAGTCCACTGCTGGATATAGTCTTCAATATTTTGCTCCAGACATCCCGATCCTTCGTTTTTCTCATCCAGCCTGTACGCTACACTTGCAAAGATGCAGCTCCACTCCAGAACTCGTCTGCTCCAACAGCCATCGGTTCCGCGACATATGTGATCAGCCCACCTCTGCTTCAACTTTGTGATCGATTGAATTAATTGATTAGGGCCCTAATTGTTTTGAATATTGAGACCATCAAGTCCTATATCGAATCGATGGCGTAGCGAACAGCGCTCATACATACGGCTCCTCTGACTTGCCAAGACGTACTGGATCAGCGTGGCAGAGAATGGTCCGAATACTTTTCATCATCGTAGAAGGTCTATTCCAGCTGTCGAATTTATGACAAGTATAGCAATAATTCATTTAAGCGAGGAAAGTGAACTAGCTCGTAAGTCTCCTCGTCCTGGGATTGTCAAGATCATCGACTTGGAAAGCGTAGTGTGGGACCTCCAGCAAATTGGAGTGATGGCATTTGTAAAATGTACCAATTGGCAACAAAAAGCGTCAGATCTATGTGGCGTGCTATTAGAGAGGCTTGTGTGTAGCAGTGGGCAGGAATAGGTTATTGGTAAATGACGATGATAACAAAATGAAGAGACCCTAGCTCCACCCTTGCTCCGACCCTGTATAATAAAGCCTAATCTACATTGGCCTCCGACTAAGGCTGAATTTACATTCATAGTTTCCGTATCAGCACCTCGAGGTTATCAAACTGAGGAATGGCGTGGAGGAGCAACGGTGTCTTAACTCCTCGCCTCGCCCTTTTATTACTGTAGCTAGATGATTTGCTGATTAATATATAGTTAATGGGCTTGGTGTTTGCTTGGATGCAATCGACGCCATGTTTGTTTTACCACGATTTGTGAGTGTTGAAAGATCTGATATTAAGAAAGGTTGTAATTTATTGTCATCTATATATTTATATCTATATGTTAACTCTCCGTGTTGTATAGTGGTTGTGATGTAGGTTATTTATGACACCAAGGATTCCGGGTTTGATTCCCGGGCAGTACATATATTTGTAAGCATGAACATATCTGTTCGTATTGGTCTGGTTATTTATATGTGTAATGTTTCCAAAAAACCCTGTCTCTTCACCCAAAAGCTCTTAAACTAAGTCAACGAAAATCTTAATTAATTTTAAAAAATAGGAGACAAGGAAAGCATAGGCGCTTACATACGAGTATTCATACGTCAGCTAAAACATAAAATATGATATAATATTAACAAAAATAACATCCGTTTAATGAACAAGATATAGTGTATGTTAAAAAGGTCTAACATCAAAGAAATAACGCGTGTAAATTAGTAAGATGTTAAAAAAGACAATTACAATGGCGACAAATCACGGTCACATGTGAAACTTGGAGCGCCAGGAATCTGGCCAGAAATAAAAGACTGCGGTTGCAAGTCTTAGCAAGCCCTGGGGTAGGGTTACCACATTTTTTGGAGGGAAATTAGTTTTCCTTTTTTTGACAAAAAAATAATTACCGAATTATAAGTATGTTTTTCTCATAAATTTTACATTAAAAATTAAATTAAATTAACATTTGTTAATGTAATTTTATTGTATTGTGTCGAGAAGAGCCGCCTAGAAACGCGATAGTTATACTTTAAATTTGTTTTGAAAATTGGTGGGTGAAAAGTGAATATGGATGGAAATGTTAGATGATTTTTATACTATACTATTTTCTATAATATAATGTATAATACAATGGCCTGGAATATAGAACGATATCATATTCTACAGTACAGGCGACAACCCTACCATGGGGCCAGTCGACGGCGGCGTCGCGTCGGTCGCGTCGGTTGCGACTGTCGTTTCACCGTAAACAATATGTCGCGGTGATTTAATTTAGGGTTAACTGACACTCGAGTATGTTTTGAACGTCAGTTAAAACTAGGAGCGCATTATGTAAAAGTGACACTATAACTGCTGCTATCTTTAGTTATTGAAATACTTAAAAAAAACTAATTTAACTATATAATAAATTTATGAACTAAGGAACCTATAAAACGTAAAAAACGTGTCCCAGATCGCTGTCCCTAGTCTATGACATAATACCCATAAGGCTGGCAACATTCCCGCGTTGTATAGCCAAACGTAAACGTTGTCTAAGAAAGGCACCTACTCGCCTGTCACCTGTATATTCGGCTATATTTGCACTATTTCCCGATATACACGATGTCCACATGGTCCCCACGGTCCAAACGATTCCACAGCAAAAGGTTCCAATAAAACTGTGTTGGTCGGGTTGGCATATTTACGCATTTTGTTGAATTCGGCTGAAGCAGCCGCTGACGCAGCCTCAGACGAACTACGTAAAGAACTTATAATATAGAACACAAAAAAGTACAATATGAAAATATGCATCATATTTTTGTGTAACCCGATAGATGTAGATTTTAATTTAATTGTGACATTGACTTATATATTACTCGTAAAATAACAGCAAAAATGTCGTATGCATAAAAAATGTAGTAAATAATTTCTAAAAAGTTTTATTTTATAAAAACAGTTATATATTGTTAAACTAAATTTCTGTAATTTTGTTTTGGCTGCGACAACATCCGTGTGTGAAAAAGTAGTCGAAATTACCCCGTATTACTTATGTTGTGACGGGACCCCCCTTTTAGGTAAGATTCTCTATTCTTGTTAGTATACCGCATTGCTTTTCTCTCCAACCGTATACCTATAATCGTACTTAGGTCTATCTGCACCGCCCTAAACCGAAGGCTACTTAAGCCTGCCTGCAACGCCCTAAACCAAATGCTGCTAAGGCCTCCCTGCAACGCCCTAAACCGAAGGCTACTAAGGTCATCCTGCAACGACTTAAACCGAAGTTTAAATCACAGCCTGTAACGCCCCTAAGCTAGTTGCATAAAGCTTTTAAAGCTGTGCTAGTCCGAAAAATTGGGACGCTCTTATGATGCATAAAGTTTTTAGAGTATCGCCCGCTACTTTCCCATAGAAGTTGTGGAGGTTATTTAAAAAGTTCTTCTTAAAATGGATTCTCATAACTGCATGCCATTGCACGACTAGACTATGTGCGAAAAAAATAAATTGATTCACTGGTATTTATAAAGTAATTAGTTGGAACCCTGTCTGCTGTACAGACATGGACTGTCTCGCGAGTGATATAGTGTGACGGGCGAATGTTGGATTGCAATTAAACAATACAGCGGCGTTCGCAGAAATGGTATACGGGAATAATTCACAGCTTGTATTGAAACTGCTAACGTTATTAATATAGGCAATAACATGGAAAGGGAAGGGAAGTTTGTACAGCAAATGAATGTACAAATAGATTAATTTAAAAAAAATCAACCAATATATCACCATCACTACTCTTCCGTAAGAGGCGGCTTTGGGAGAAAACCTTAAACAGAGATCAAGTGACATCAATCTCTCATTACACCTAACCTTTTATAGCTACAATTGTCTCCAAGCCGCCTACCATGCGTGTATATTATGGCAAAATACTTCTCATTGTGAATAAAGCTCTAAATCCAGCAAAGGAATGCAACTGGCAGTTTCAGTAATGAATATAGTGGCCCCATATCGTTAACAGTTACGCCATACTCTTCCAAAATAGTTCCATCATTGTTTAACAATAATCATCTTCTAGATTACATCACAACACTTGACGCGCCGACTAAGACATGCCGTCACTTTATTATCTCAATTACTTATGAATCTAATCAACTCAATCAATTGTTGTCTTCCTCACACCGCTCTGTATACCAATACGTGTGAATGGGACCCAATATTTTGGAATTTCAACGCTTTGAAATGTTTAATAGAGATAGCGGCTTCATCGACGTTTTCGTAAACGGCCACCGGTGTTTGGTACAATGATAAAATTTTACACAGTATGTATAAGTAGTAAAGTATTTTTTTGTAACATTAAGTGAACGGGACGGTCCGCTTGCTCACCTAGTGTAAGTGATACGCATGACCATGACAGATGCAGTGTTGAAAGTCGCAGAACCGATGGCCGTTGGAGCCGATGAGTCCTTTTGTGGCGATTGGTAACCGCGTCTTAGCAATTGTATCTTATGACGTCCTCTGACCCGATGGACCGATGACTTGCAAAAATTCGCTAGTGATGAGAAAAACGGAGGACCGGGATATCTGGAACCAAATGTGGGAGATTTGTGTCGAACAGGAGATTGCAATAGAATCTTTCTATTGCAGGCTCCTGTTCGACACAAATCTAGCTAAGAAAGCCTAAAAGTTCTAAATAATGTTTAAATTCCAATTATAGTTTGTCTATACATTATAAACTGAGACAGATCATCCAATTGTCTATTAACTATAAAACAGTCAGCGTACGGGACTCGAACACGCAATCTCCGGTACTTGACGGAGCGGTCGTCAACAGTCGTGTTGTGTTCCGCATTCGTCCGTTATCGGTATCAAGACGAATTCCCAGTCGTATTCCCGGTGGACACAGTGAAAGCTGCTGGCTGGGCAGGTGCTCCCCGTTGTGGTGTGACCACAACGGCGGTTAATGTAGGGTAAATCTCCATGCAATTTACTTTGACCTTATATCTTCAGGTGGCATGTACGGAATCGCAAATATATTATCTACAATTGCTACTTATGGACCAGGTTCACTGTTTAATTTTTTATTTGAAATTGTTAGCCATCAAACATACAACCGGCTTCAAAAGTAGCAATAGGCAGCTATTATTATTTAATATTGATTGCTCTTATAATACTAATAGAACTTAACTTGGATGTACATTTTATCATGGATATTATAAAAGTAACTTGCAATTGATCCCAAAAAGGGGTCACGCTTACTTATAACGAACAGGTTCCCAGTCCCAGTATCCATTAAAATATTCCAGAAAACTCACTCCTTTATTTTCAGTTCAGAACACACCTATTCCGAAATCATAAATGTTATTGGACACACGCTATTTAGGCCGTTTCACTACTTTGCATTTTATACATTCAAAATAGTGACATGGTAAAAAAAGAAAGAAACTTTTTATTCTTGGACACAATACAAATATATTAATATATTAATTTAACATTATTTATTGGTTTATTCTGTTAATAACATGGTTTTAAGGTAATTTATCTATTGTACTGTGTGTGTGTGTGTGTGTGTGTTGTAGAGTTTGTTAATATTTGTTTTATGTAGTCTGATATAAATTAATTTTACTTTAATTTTCTGGCCGTTCATATAGAAAATAGACTATCCTGCATAAACAGAGATGTGTGGGCACCCTACAGGGTTATACGAGGAGAGTCCGGTATCGGTCATCAGTACGCCGTATCTGGGCATCGGTAATTAACCGAACGCCTCTATTTAGACGCGTTTACTATCTCGATGACAAATAACACGTTAGATTACTAGATTATCCACTTGTCTTTTGAGTATAGAAAGTTTTCCGGCTTCGGTTGGAATTTTAAGATGTATTTCTAATCTGAATAATTTTGTTCTCTTTATTTATTTATTTTTATACTAAAGTATAGAGATGCTCACCTGATGGTCAGTGATACGGCTGGCCATGACAGAGTGGCATTGAAGGAGACCCACAACTGATAGACTGTTATTATTCTCCGTCAATGCCGCGCTGCGCCCGACACTAGAGATGATAGAGGTGCGAGATATAGAGGTCTCTTATATCCAGTAATTTCACTAGCTACAGTGCCCTCATCCCGAAACGCAGAATTGCAATACACTTCTATTTCACGGGATTTGTGTTCGATTTGAACCTAGATCGTTTCATAGAGAGGTCACTCGTGAATGAATTTTTTAAGTGTTTATTTTTAATATTTAACCTATTTTAAGTGTTTATTTTTAATATTTAACCTATTTTAAGTGTTTATTTTAATATTTAACCTATTTTAAGTGTTTATTTTTAATATTTAACCTATTTTAAGTGTTTATTTTTAATATTTAACCTATTTTAAGTGTTTATTTTTAATATTTAACCTATTTTAAGTGTTTATTTTTAATATTTAACCTATTTTAAGTCCGCTACTATACCAAGGCTCTCAGATCGAATACCGCGCATTAATATCATTTGTATGTTGGAATATCTAGTGATGGCTGTATGCGTGATTCCTATATAATTATGATTGTTATAGATTGATATGAAACATATAATTCATGGTATATTTATCCACTGTTGAGGTCTTCTGGCATATACATTTGATTTGAATTGATATTTTGGTGTTCCTTAGTGGGATGACATATAACTAGAGCCTCTTACCTAGGTTTACACAGCAGAAAATAAATAAAGTTATAACATTATCCCCTCGCGGGAATTTCGCAGGTGCTATTCCTTTAAATTACCATAAATCGCCAGTTCAACGAACGACCTCGCAAATCTCGACAACAGTCCTTTGTCTTAACATTGCCGTTAAAAATCCAATTTGCTTATCCATTCGCTAGACATACGCTAATAGGCTAAAAGGATTGCAAACATGGAGCTTTGCCGGCGTATATCGCAGAGAATAAATGCCCTAATCGCCTGAATGCCTCCGTGGTCTAGTGGGCACAGCGTTCGGCTGCGTGACTCCTAGGTCGTAAGTTCGAATCCCGCGGGGGAACCTTCACTGTACGATTATTCCTAGTTTGATTAGGAGAATGCAGGCTAAACCACTGATTGTTCGAAGGAAAGAAGATTCTGTGCTCCGGAGGGCACGTTAAGCCGTCGGTCGCGGCTACAATCTTAGTATGATAGTTTACACCCACCAATCCACATTGCGCCCAATCTCCCCAAAGCTAAGTAATGCAAATGGCCTGTGTCCTACAGTAGGCCGTTACAGGCTGAAGATCATATGATGAGCCAGCATAGAAATTATAAGTAGAAGTGGATATTGTACATTCCGAACCAATGACAAATGTTAAAGGCTGATCATAAAACTGGGATGTTTCAAAGTCAGATTTATAGCACAACATAATAATTCATGTCCGGCTGATAAATACTCGTATTTATTTTAATATACAACTTTTTATACTACTAAATCGATTTTTTTTTTGTGTGTTAATATTTAAATAATATTACTACTCTCATTTCCTTAGATCAGGAATTGTATAAAGAGAACAAAAGTTACTGACATAACTCTCCGGATCAGCAAGTAGGAGTGGCAGTGGGCTGGTCACGTGTGGAGACCGCGTCGCAAGCGTAACGTAGGACGCCCTCCGGCCCGATGGACCGACGATTGCGAAAGNTGTTTCAAAGTCAGATTTATAGCACAACATAATAATTCATGTCCGGCTGATAAAATACTCGTATTTATTTTAAATATACAACTTTTTATACTACTAATCGATTTTTTTTATTGTGTGTTAATATTTAAATAATATTACATACTCTCATTTCCCTTAGATCAGGAATTGTATAAAGAGAACAAAAGTTACTGACATAACTCTCCGGATCAGCAAGTAGGAGTGGCAGTGGGCTGGTCACGTGTGGAGACCGCGTCGCAAGCGTAACGTAGGACGCCCTCCGGCCCGATGGACCGACGATTTGCGAAAGGTCGCTGGTGGAGGATGGATAAGAAAACGGAGGATCGGGATATCTGGCGCAAAATGGGGAAGACCTATGTCCAGCAGTGGACTATGAAAGGTTGAAGATAGAGAAACAGACTCTCCTTTGTATCAGTCAATAAATGAAAGTAGCTGTCAGTCGTATTGAAATATGGCAGCCTTCGTTAAGTATGGGTTGACTGACTTTGAAAGAAAGAAAAATATTATTTGGCGCAATAAAATTGTAACATGTTATTCCTTAATACTAAAAATAATTATAATGCTACCAAAATGGTCGCCACTCAGCTAATGCCAACACAGCTTTGTCAAGGAGACTGTATACAAAATGTATCCAAAGCTTTAAATGTGACTGGTAGCTTATATCGTGGAATTAGTTTAGTGTATAAGAACTTAAAGTAATTCATGATCTTCATTGGTTTATAACCTACCAAGTCATTAAAGTAGAAAACGACCTAAGTAAGACACGAGCTCAAAGTGTGATAACAGCTTAAAAGTTGACATGCTGTTATGATTTGTCAAAGCTTAAGAATACGAATTTGGCGGGTGAAATGGTTTCAATAAAAACTATTGTAACGCAAAGTCACCGAAATGTTTAGGAAGAAAAATTTTATAATTAAGGGTTTTTTTTTAAGTTTATTTATTTATCAACCCAGGTTACAAAATGTCTAGAGTTTAATGTTTATTACATATTTACAAAATATTAGAACATCCATGATGACGGTGTATGTGGTAAAAACCGTGTCACAGCTGCCAATCGCCCTTATCCAAGGACTGGGAATCATCAAGGACTGGGGGCATCAGTAGAATTACATTTTGTTTACGCGATTAAGTACTTATAAATTTTAATTCAAAGTGTACGAATTACAAAAACGTAACACAAAAGAGGTTTTTTTGGTAAGGCTTAACATATGAAATGATGCTGCGATTTTGGCATTTACCCCCTATTTAGGCATTCAACAACAAACATGTTATTACACGTCAAGATAGATTGCCTAGGTACATGTACTTCACCGTTAGTAAGGCCCAATCTAATGGCGGTTAACACCAAACTTGGCAAAAGTTAACAGTGACGGATTATGATGGCAAGTTAAACGCGGGAGGGCTCGACGGCGCGGAGCATGGAAATTATGGAGAACTATGGCGGGTTCATTTTTTATCAATTAACCTGAACTCCAATTCCGCTAACTTTTAAATGCTCTAATAGTACCGTTATTTTTTTATGTTACGAACTGAACAGGACAGTCAGAACGCTCTCCTGATGGTAAGTGATACGCCTGACCATGACAGAGACAACAGATGTTAGGTCTCTTATGTGGTCTCTCAATCCCAGCGTTTTTCTTGATTCTCCAGGCGCCGTCTTCTATCTTGGTTTTCCCCAAAATTTTTCGAATGTTAATAACAAGTTTACAATCAAAAAATGCAATTATCATTTACTATATTTAAGTGATGTTAAAACTCAAAACAATCTTTATTTTGCATTTAACAGTCAGGTGCATTAGGCCCTGCCTTAACATTTGTATTTACGGCACGTGATGAATAATTAATTGTATTTCAAAATATAATATGTATATCAAGAACAAGAAATAAATAAATGTCTAAATCGTTAACCTAGTACATCATCTTACTTTAAAATCTTTTGTGCCGGTTTCCAAGTTTCATTTGAATGTAATAAATTAAATAATTTGTGCAGTTATAATTTTAATTCCATCAACAAGCCTGTGGCGAATCGAGTCTAATAATTTTCCAATAAGTTGCCGGTTTGTGGAATTTATAAGGAAATGCAACGCGTGTCGTCCCCGCCCGTAAATCCGCGGGACGCCCCGGGATCGGAGGGCTTTACGGGAATATTATGCCGCGGCCAGGGCCGGATCTACCTAAGGGCTACTTGGGCCCAGGGCCCCGCAGTTACTAGGGGCCCCCAGACCCTACTTAAAACAATAGGCGATTCGGTTTTTCTCATTCATAGGTTGCCTCGATGAAATTGCTACCACAAAAATAAGGCCGCCTTTTATATAATTAATACTTGCGTAGATTTAAGTAATATATTTTTGCTGTGCAATAAAGAATTTATTTACAGCAATAATATATCATTATAGAAACAGTTTTCTGACGTGACTATTAGTTGATATGCTCCTCAGCAGTTTCAGCCCAGGGCCCCAACCAATTCACGATCCGTCCCTGGCCTCGGCCGAGAAACTAAATTTGCCAATGTGAAAAATTCATAGTGCTATTAAATTACTCGTATATCTTGTCATGGTTATTCGAATTTGATTTTAAATAAGTGTAGTAGTTGAAACTTGTGGTAGTCCAGTGCTGGACGTGGGGCTTTATCCATGATAGTGAAGGGTTTTGCTATAAATTTCTATCCACCGACATGACATATTCATGCTCATACATTTTTGTATTGCCTGGGGATCGAACCCCCAATTCTTGGTGTAGTAGTCGACATCGCTTGGCAGGCGTATATGACAGTGTCCTTCAACACTGCATCTGTCATGGGACCTGAGGCTAAGACACGTCTAGTTTTAACACCAGGTGAGATACTGGTCGTCCCTTTCGCTTAAAAACATAAAAAAGTCATATATGGCAGAAAAAACTGCTTTATCGCAGTGTTGAAGACAAGACAGAAGTAAAAAATGCGCAAATAGCAAAGAAAATCTGCGTGACAGTCTGTAAAAAACTTCCAGTGATTGTTATTAAAGCCTAACATAATCTACACAAAATGCCGCATCCATGATTCGGTGTTCTAAACGCATTTAGAGCGTAACTAGGGTTATTTATCGTAATCCATAAAGAGCAAGTAACTGTCGGTTAATACGCCTATTTGCAAGGTCCACTCGTCCCCCCAACTGGCTCAGATTTGTCAAACACTAACGCGTGCTCTAGTGCCTCCATTGCGGCTAGCTATTGATGACTCTGAAACGTTTAACCCCGTGTTTACGGTATTTTGAACTTTAATTGCTTAGGCAATACAAGAGGATATTTATTGATGCCGATTTGAAGAATGATTTCACAGCTAAAGTTCGAATACGCTTCGTGATCTTCCTTGGGTTGTTGCTGTGGTTAGACTTAGGTAAAATGTATTGTTAAGATATATATTATCGACTAGCTGTTGCCCCGCGGTGTTACCCGCGGTACAAGGTATTCTCCCGCAGTAAAACATAACCTTAAATTCACGTTGAAGCGTAGAAAAATTGCTTTATTTTTCTAAAATAAAAAGTATTTTGAAATATAAAATCAGCTTATGTTTTTTCTTACATTAGCTACCTGCCAATGAAGTTCCGTTCAAATCGGCCCAACCGATTCAAAGATTACCCGGAACAAACAGACAGACCGACAAAAAATTAAAAATGTTTTGGTGTATGCACCCGTATATTCATGCATGAAGAAAAAAATGGACACGCTAATTTTATTTAAATAAATGAAATCACATATGCTAACGATGACAAAACTAAGTACGTTCCAATTTGTATAAGCCAATTCACGATAGATATATAGCGTTGAGATGTTGCTATGGTCCTTTAAGAGGGCATAATCCGTTTGACGCGACTGCAAATTAGGTATTTCGAACGGCTGGCGACCTGTGTGAGTGACGCACACATACAACTGGCCATGCGGTCGGCAGGTTACATCGAAAAGCTAGGTATCTTAAATAAATTTACTTTCGTGGTCATAATTAATTCCAGGTATGGAATTTAGTAATTACGTTGTGTATGGGTGTTTTAAGAAAATTTAAACAATAAATGCTAGCTTTTGCTCGCAGCTTCACTCACGTTGTAATTCTTAACGCTTAGAAGTACAATATTAATAATTAGGTAAAGCTTTGCAGCTTTTTTTATGATACGAAGTGAACAGGACTGTCAGGACGCTCACCTGATGGTAAGTGATAAGCCTGACCATGACAGAGCGGCATTAAAGGAGACCAACAACTGATAAACAGTTATTATTCTCCATCAATGCTGCACTGCGCCCGGCACCCGAGACACCAGTGTTAGGTCTCTTATACCCGGTAATTTCACTAGCTACAGTGCCCTTATCCAGAAACACAAAAGTGCATAGCACTCTTATTTGACGGGACGATCTCTGGCAATGCGGTGGTACCTACCTAGACGACTCAGTATCAAGTCTACCGACTACCACCAAGCATTACTTTGTTTTAGCGTTTGTAAAAATTTGGGCTCCAAAACTTCTTTGTGCACAGTATTCTTAACTAATCTGTCATAAGCACTGAAGCTATCAAGCTATTGGGTGAACTTACTCTTGAGTAAGTAACATAGAACTGTCCATGAGAGAAGCAATATTCTCTCAAATTTGAGTTTTGGACTAAAAAATTTTTACGTCTTCATTTATTCGATTCATTGAGTACTGATAGGTTCAAACTAATACAATCTCATCCTCTATCATCCCTTATTTTATCCCTATTGGGTGTTAAATTTCTCAAAATCCTATTTAAGCGAACGCCTTTATCATAGTTGCTTTTATCTTACATTTCAGTTCAATAAGTCGTAAATTTAAGAAGATTTCTACAAACTTTCATCACCTATTTTATCTCCTTTGGGGTGGATTGTAAAAATATCATTTCTCAGGCGATATCTATGTCAGTATTTGTGCATGGTCGATTCAAAATTGAAAAAGTTTCATCCCCTATTTTATCGGCTTGGGGATAGAATTAATCAAAATCCTTTCTTGGGGATGCCTATGTCATATTATCTTTAAGCATGCAAAGCTCAGCCTGATCGGTTTGAAATCGACAAAGGTTTATACTTACTTTGATCTCCTATTTTATCTTCATGGGGGTAGAATTAATCAAAATCCTTTCTTAGCAGATGTCTACGTCAGTGGTTATCTAGAATATCCGATCCATTCAGTGGTTTAAGCTGTGAGTTGATAGATCACTATGTCAGTCAGTCAGGGTTGTTCAGCTATTTATAGGAGCTGTTGTAATAGATGCCGTCATTATACAGGACCCTAACATTTCGACTACCCATCTGGTCTAATGGTTAACACGTCGGCGGCTGTTACACCAAGGGTTCCGGGATCGATCCCCGGCCAGTACAAACATTTGTGTGCATCAACATATTGTGTGTTGATGTTGGTCTTGGTGTTTTCTATGTACAATATGTATGTCATCAACATCATCCTTAGCTCATTAAACGTCCCCATCGAGAGGCACGAGCCTACCCGAATAGGTAATATAGGCGTAAGTCGTCCACGAGGGCCCAGTGCGGATCGGCCGACTTTACGCACAATCCTTGAATCTCTTCGCAGGCGTGCGCAGGTTTCCTCACGATGTTTTTCTGCGCCGTAAGAACGTCGCCCTCATTGAATATGTAAGTATTAACAAAAAAATTGTATATAACGGTCATACCGTTCTTTATAATAATAATAAACATTTATTTTCAAATCACAAATTGATCCATTGATTAGTAGTATTAGTAGGCACATAATTATAATATTAATATTATTATTAGTACAAAAACACACACAACAAAACAACATTCAAAACATTTCATCTCTGCATCCGCCGATCACATAAATCACTCTGTGTCAGCAAACGCACGAAATGTTTTAATATAGGAGAGTCGTAGGTCTCCGTTATACTCTTTAGGATACTGTTGGGGCTCCCTCGCAGTCTGTCTAACAACGATGCTGTTTTTTCTAGAACTGCAAAAACTGTCAGTTTTGCCTTAACAAACATTTCTGACACACTGCAATAACGAGGAAGGCCCAAAAGTACCCTAAAACCATTTTTATATTGGACACGTAAGACGTTAATTGTTTTTTTTAGTGTAACTGGTCCACAGGCTCCCGGTGTACATATTCTGACAGTATGCTTTGAAAAGCGTGATTTTTACAAGGTCTGTACAACGCGAGAACCTACGTGCCAGCATATTGCACCTAACGCCAATGCCTACGTTCCTCTCTATATCAGTATGTCTTTAAGGGTCGTCCGTAAAGATAATGTCCTAAATACTTAAACTGAGTGACACGATTTAGCTTTTTGCCCTTTAGTAATATATCTGGTATTTGAGTGGACATTTACTGTCGCCTTAAAAAACCAGTATTCACTCTTATTTACTTGTATATAAGACCATGACTTTTACAATAATGACTCACATACACTTAAATTGATCCGAGCGCGCCCACCGTTAGAGCCAGCAGCACCAATTGTCCGCATAACAAATGTTTATTAACAAAAACCTTATCTACAGCATCCGACACGCATGCTGTGAGAGCAACGATTAGCCCATTTATATACAGTTAAGAGCCTGGAGACCATTGTGCGTGAGTCATAGAGGCCTGTTGGACACTCCAACCAGCCCATCTCCCTACAGAAGCAGATCAATTCCCGGTCTTTTCAGGACGTCCACAGCATTACCGGTGAACCGATTGTTTCCTTGCGGATTTTGGCTACGTTTCCTCTTCCTGCATGCATCTTCTGTACAGACGACTGTCTGTTATACTTAATGTGTAGAAATGCTTGTTTAATGAGGAACATAATATGGTTTATGGTACTCAACTCAATCATTCCTTATACTGATTTAGGAAGTCAATGTACACTTTATAGGGTCTGATGTTGGAATCATAAACTAAAGTATTTTAAACCTTTTCTTTGAAGTGTTAAAAATGAAGCAAATGATAATTTATGTTTCCCATGTGGGAGTCCAATCCATCATCTCCTTTCCAGTAGACCAAGAAAAAGTCTAATTATAATATATGCAGTACACAACATATATGCTTTTTGTTATGTGTCATTCGAGTTGCAATTATAATGTAATTAATTCGGAAATCTGCAAAACTAAATTTGTACTGTACAATATTTGTGTATTTATTAAATAAAATTAATTCGCTATCGTTAACCTTATGTTTACTGACTAACTCATACCCGTTTCTGTGTAAAACACAAATGCTTAAAGCGTCACTAACAAAAAAGTTATTTGGAATTAGTTTGGGTTTCACAGTCCTGGATTAACCCTTAACAAATTAAGCACATAGCTTAGGCCCCAGGGGTCCCCCGTAGGGGGACCGAGAAGCACAAAAACAATAACAGAAGGTTTACTGGGATCATCATCAGTGAATGCCCGAAAAAGCCGCAAGGCGCATTTTTTTTGTAAATAATTAAATATAGGTACTTTAGTTTTTGTATGTAGGGTACCATTAAATATGAGATATGCGTGTGGCTGCGTCCCACGCCCAACGGCAGTTGTTAATAAACGAGTGGTGCAAATAGCTAGCGTTTGTCTCACATCGATTCCCCGCATATACAATATTGGCGACGAGGATATACTTCTGGTTAAAAATCAAATGGAACATCGGCAATTGGATTTTTCTTTTTTTTGACCACAATGTGCAACCTGGAAAACATATAAGGGCCGGCTTGCACAATGGTTTATTGCAAATAAATTACTGCAAAGACTGACGAATCAGGAGGAGAAGACGAGTATTCTGCTACGCGTCGCCGATAATAACTACCAGCTAGCTACGATCTTGCACGCCGAAAGATGTACAAGAGGTGCCTTTGAAGATATATAGCGCTGCTGGATGGCCATTTCATACCGAAACGCGTTGGGTTTGGTGATAGAAGCCTTTTATTCCGCCACGGCAGGGACGGTGAGTCACCACCCAGTGGCTGCAAGGCTTCGTGGACTAAC
>PQWD01002272.1:95423-139275 GCA_019425675.1 Leucinodes orbonalis | reverse complement strand
TATTATAAATACTTTGCCTTTTTTGTACCATGTAGGCGAATAATAAAGTAATAATATAAATAAATATCCTCTGACATTCACACACCGCCATCTAGCCCCGATTTTTTTTTTATAAATACATACATATTATGCATAGAAAACACCCATACGGTTTTCAGATATAATAATGTTTAAGCGATGGCGATAAGACCCCGTGGATAAGGGTTAAACCAGATAAAGCCATAAAAATAGTTTTTTTCCGTAAACATTGGTGTTAAAAACATCTGAACATTGATTCACCTAGTTACAAAGACCTTGTGGTTGCCGTATTGAATAAAGGACGACGACTCGATGTCCTAGCTTCGTTTATGGTGAACTGAAACGCAATTGTAAATTGAACCTTACATAACTAAGGATAGAGAACGAAACTAGTTTTTCTTACATAAAGCGTTAGATCGCTGTATACATAAATGGGTAAGACTCAGATGTAATGTCACTATGGGAATGAGCTAAAGATAGTTTTACACTAGTATTCTTAAATAAGACTCAAGCGTTGTTCTTTTCGTGACTAGAGTTAGATAGAAAGGGATGCCGCTATTTATAGTATATAGCGCTATCCCATTCTAACTCAATTTAAGTAAAGATCAACGTTGAATAATAATTAAAGATAATAATTAAATTTTGAATAATAATTAATAATAATAATTTCAAATTTCTCGTTCTGGAATACGAGCCTTAGTGCTTTGTCCAGTGCTGAAAGTTAATACTAGACGAGTGACTATGAAGTGACTACTAAGTGAACTGTCACGGCTTTTGAAACCTGGAGATGGTCCAGGTTTCAAAAGCCCGTGACAGTTCACTTTTTTATGTCAAAGTGGGCAGGACCCTCGAGTCCGTTCGGGATGCCCTTAGGCTCGTTGTGTAAATGTTTAAGGCTGAGAGCCATCTGCGCTCGCCACGCGCCCGGGGAAGCTGTAAAGGCCATCTGCGGCCAACAGCAGTAGTCAGTTCGAAAAAAAAAACTTTCCTTTCAGACAATCGAGTGATTCAACGGGACTTTCACTATGCTACCCAGTGAGATTCGAACCCACGGCCGGGTTACAGCGAGCGAGAGTGATAGCGAATTAGTCATTGCGATATAACTTCATAGTTCAGACTTCTAGGCTACAAAGGCAGGTTATCCTATCCTATTCAACCTATCGCAGTCCACTGCTGGACATAGGTCTCCCCCATTTTGCGCCAGATATCCCGGTCCTCCGCTTTTCTCATCCAGCCTCCACCAGCGACCTTTCGCAAGGCAGGTTAAACTAAGATTTAAAATACGGCTTTGACACTTGAACTGAGCTACGTCAAAACTAAAGCACTTATTTGGACTATTCACTGAATTATTAACATAAAACGTCGATTTGCAGTCTATAAAATGTAGCAACTCGGGAAAACAAACATGTGGCATTTCCCGCCGTAATTTACGTCAAGACGCCATGTTTTTTTCGGCAGCGACCGCGCCAAGTTCAAGGTTGTATCTAGCGGCCAGTGACAGAGACCGCGAAACGCAAACTGAATGATATGCGCGTAGTGATTAGATACGGAGTTTGGTGGGCATTTAAAATAAGACGTGATTTGTGGTTGCATTTGCGCGTATATTATAGATATGTTTGATGCACTGTCGATGCCATATATATAGAATATGTTATATGTAATAAGGACTTTAAAATTTCCCCCCGTCCTGGCTCTTCGAATGTTCTCCCAAGAGCACATTCGGAAAGTACAAACATTTTATATTAAATTTGGGGAAAGGTATACCTTTCAAAGGGTTAATCATTTGAACGCCTGGAATCCAGACAATACATTTTTTTTGACAATACATTGTTTTGGACGCCTTTATGTGTCATTAGCGTTCAAACATAAATCGAGAATTAATGTTTGACTCTTAATCACTTAACCGCCGCAGTCGCCTTAAAGCGTCGTTAACAATAGATTTTCGATTTTGTCTGGATTCTTGGCTGTCAATGGGTTAAAGGTTCGCATTAGTGCAGATTAAGTCAACAAAATCATCTTCTAATCCTTTCGGCTGTTGAGTCTTAAAGACTCTTGATTCTACTCTAGATTTTCGATGGTGGCTCGATTCACCACAGTTGAACAATAGCGAGTTATAAGTTCGCGACCCATTATTAGTCGGCGACCCATTTGGTGTAGCGGTTGAGACGTCGGCTGCTACACCAAGGGTTCCGGGTTCGATCCCCGGGCAGTACATATATTTGTGTGCATGAACATGTCTGTTTGTAAAACTGGGTGTTTCCTATGTATAATATGTATGTATTTTGCAAAAAAATATATAAGTATGTTTATCCGTAGTTTAGTACCTATAATACAGGCTTCACGCTTAACTTGGGGCTAGATGGAGCTGTGTGAATGTCAGTGGATATTATGACATTCACCAAAGTTCTGCACTCAGTCCGCTCCTGTTCAACCTCGTGGTAGAGCTTTTAACCAAGAACATCCAAGCTCCCCTGCCGTGGAACCTGTATGCAGATGATATCGCACTTGTAGCAAGTAAAGTCGACGACTTGCAGACCACACTACACCAGTGGGTAAATGAGCTGGAAAAAGCAGGACTTAGAGTCAGCCGAACTAAGATAGAACATCTGGAATGCAAGTTCAGCAAAAACTCCAATTTCTCCATTATATACTATCCAGACATGAAAAGAGTCCCAAAAGTGACGCAGTTTAAGTATCTTGGGTCAGTGATAACCGATAATGGCGGTGTGGAGATGGATGTAACGCACAGAGTCAATGTCGGCTGGCAGAAGTGGCGGTCGTTAACGGGAGTGTTATGTGATAATCGTATGCTACGGGCATAGGGCGTGTAAAGGGCAAGGTCTACAAAATGGCGGTGAGGCCAGCCGTATTATACGGAGCCGAGTGTTGGCCAGTAAAAGAAACGCATGTGCAAAAGCTTCATACCACGGAAATGAAAATGCTGAGATGGTCAGGAGGGGTCACAAGACGGGATAAAGTACGAAACAAGTATGTTCGGGCAGTTTTAAGGTGGCCCCTATAGCCGAGAAGCTTAAAGAAAGGCGTCTCAGTTGGTATGGTCACGTAATGAGGCGAGATGATGCCTATGTTGTGAAGACGGCCTTGAACCAGCCGGAGAAAAAGAGAGGCAGAGGACGACCTCCATACACTTGGTACACCAGTATGACTTGTCTCGTACAAAAAGAAGATCTACCGGACCCGACAACCCTAGACGGAATGTCATGGCGCACTAAAATTAGGAGAGCCGACCCTAAGTAAAGTGGGAAAGGCAAAGAAGAAGTAAGTTTGGTGAACATTCACGCTAACCGATTCTGGTGTCAGAGTTTCAATATTGTCTTATCTGGAAAGTACGTTAATATATTCAATTCCTTTTCGTTATAATATGCACATCTCTAAAGTCACCAATGCACCATGCAGTTGTTTACTCATATTAACACAAATAAAACATAAAATATGACAAACTTTTAACGTGGAGAAACTGAAACTTGGCCAAGGATCGACTACCTTGAGGCCGCGGATTCCGTCACAAGCCACTTTAAAACTGCGGTTAACACACGTTGGAATTATCTTCTTAATAAATATGTTTATAAGTATTAAGTGGTCTTAGCTATGGCAGCAAGAAAACCGGTTGCGAGCAAATACTATGACGACATGTTGTTTTAGAAAAGTTCTAGAAGGTAAACAAATAGTGCGACGTATAGTGGTTAAATAACAACTGAGGTTGGCCTGACTTGGCTTCGACCATGAAGGTTCAAACACCCTGTTTTCGAAATATATCATGAATCGGAAAATATTTAGTAGCGATCCTCGTAAAGGTTCTAAGGACTTCTCACCCTAAACATCATCCCGGCGAAGCTTTTACTAGAGGTTTGAGCCCAGGAGAGGCTTATTGTGTTAAAAATATCATCACCAAACACATTTCTCGAAAATCATATTTGTATCTTTTCCTTTTCTATGAAAAAAATTGGAAATGCCCTTCATTCCAGTGGGTGCCTTAAAGTTTATACAATTTTGAAAAGATTACAAACACATACAAGATTTGGTGGGATTATAATCCCACCAAAACATGTCATGTAAAAGTTGCCAAGAAAAAGATGTATGATCTCGTGTAGATCCTAGCTTCTGAATCTAAAAGGCCTAACTCTACCGACGCTAACTTCACCAAGTTCTACATATCAGTAAATATATATGGCTTCGACGTTTCGCTACCGATATGCTATGTGAATATTTAGTTTCGGATCTGATATACTTTTAAGTAGAAATATTGTTTTTACTCCAAATTTATATGGTAATTTATTTGCAAAACTGCTGGTAGGCGCAAAATTAAAATCAAGTTAAAAATACAGTTAGATTAAAGTTTCCGTTACCGTTAAAATATGAGGTAAATCTTGCCTTTTGGCGATTGCTGATGTTAATTAACTGAGGTGTAAGCCGAGTTAATAATTAAGCACCATAACAAAAAATATAAGTCGAATAAAAATTAAGGGATATGGACACTGACACGAATTGGTTTACAATTTTAATGCCACTCAACGAGCAATTGTGAGTTATCAAAATATATTATTGAATTAGGGTCCATAAAGAACACTTATGAATGTCAAATTTGATTCTACCACCGGTTCGGACTGTTGTAATCTACTAAAAAGAATCCAACAAAAAAACTCAGGAGTTACTCTTTTCAAGAAAAGTTTATAAATGTTTACAATACATTTGTCTATACAATTCATCAAATATTTATCAAAGTTCCTATAGAACAATCCAAAAATTTAAAATCTTTAATTATATACAATTACTTTAACTTTGAAAAACTTTACTGAGCTAATAAAAATGTAATAAAAAAGAGTAATAGAGATAAATAAAAAGGAGTGGCATGTAAAACGCATGAATTGGCCACACATAAAATTATTTTAAGAATACAAGTGAACTTGTCAACAATGTCAGAAATGATATTGAAATGGGCGCGAATTTTGTGCGTGTCCGAAAATGGCGGATTGCGCTACTTTCCCAGCCCGTTAAGCGCGCACAATGCTTTCTCCACTAATCTACACTTTCTAACTTTATTAAAGGACAAGGCAAGGAATAGCACGTGGTTTCTGTTAGAACCAATGTTAAGTTCGACATTGGTTCTAACAAGCTATGGATCGACTCTAGAATATAAAATGCCTATTTATACTTATTTGTACTGATTTGATAAAAAACCTGTCTTGTGCCAACAGTAATATGGGTTCTTTTCCAAGTACTTAAAATATGCATGGAAAATAAAAAATCGAATATAAACAAAATATGTAGGTTATTAGACAAGATGATTTTGATCAACTCAATTTGATGATTCCGTCGAAACATATACTCAGTTATAAATATAACGAATGAAGGTGATTCTACTTATTGCATAGAAAGAAAGTGCATTTCACTGCAATACACCGCAATACAATGTATATTTTATGACTGCAAATTCGTTACAGAATGTTCGGTACTATTTTCTATTCTGTTCGAGTAGTTATAGTTTATTGAAGCTGGTGCTACGTTTGTATATTCATTTTGATCGCTCCTGCATTAGCCACCAGAAGTTCCTACGAAGAGGGATGGTTTCGAAATATCAGGGAATTATTCATATAAGATCTGCGGTCACACAAAATAACTAAAGCAGATACCATATCCAACCCAATTCTGACGCAATCAAACTGCTAGCAACCAATGATGCAGAATATCATTGTTAGCAACCAAGCAAATCAATCCGCTTGTAGTAATTACACCCTTTCAAATAGTGATCGTGTCAGTTATGTCAAATCGAAATCAGAGATTTCACCCCGACCTATATTCAGATAGACTTCAATGTTAATCTAAATGCCCGTCACAGCTTCACGGGATCATTTGTTATGACCTCATGTATGTTCGTACAGTCCCTATTTTAAGAATTCGGGGTGTTCTTGGAAGCTCTTCTTCCTAAACATACATTAGGTTACCTAACCAGAAAATAGGCTAGACTCGGCTTCGTATGTTACCCCGCAACACCATATGCTGAGTTTCGAGCCGAGCTCGATACGTTAAAGGCCAACAGTCAGCAAGAAAAAAAATTCGCTCGGGCAACCCACCATTAATATGAACGTACCCTGAAATCTTTAATCGAAGACTGCGCTCTCGTCGCTAAATTTAACAATGATTTTGGTTGACTATAATAGTGGAAAGGTAGTACCAGATTTTGGATTCCGATTCTGGTTTTGCAATTTGGCAAGTCGCTGAGCAAATGTCAGGGATTATAAAGATATTACGCTGCTTTGCTGTCTAACAGAAACAAGCTAGTGAATCTCGGTTGTTATTCGTAGTTATATGCACCTGACCTTATTATACGAATAATTAGGTCAGCTTTTGTTCTGAATTCTTGAGGAGCTCTAGTTTCGATTGGTGAGTTTTTCGCGGGTTAGAAATCAGGTAACGGAGAGTTACCTATAATGTAATTTTACACCTGATAACCAAGATAAAGTGGCGATATATTGCCTGAATAAATAAATAATAATATAGAGGTTTGTTCAATAAAATCTGTCATGGTCAGGCGTATTACTTCCACCAGGTGAACGAACTGACCGTCCCTTTCACTAAATGTTATAAGAAAGAAAGGAAATGAAGGCCAATAAGGATCATAGAGAAGTCATGGTCAAGTCAAGTCTGTCTTCCTTACTTAGCCTGGAATACAGCTACAACTTAAGGCAGCACGCCTTATATTCTAGCGGAAGAAATACTTCTTCAGACTAAAAAGTCTTTCAACACGGAATGTCGCCCATTGTCGAGTTTTCAAGCTAGTGCTATATGAATAGTATTACATTTTCAATATCAAAATCTTTTGATTCTCTCTCCAATCAATCGCATTCCACTGCTGGACATAGGTCTCTCCGATTTTGCGCCAGATTTCCCGGTCCTTCGCTTTCCTCATCCAGCCCCCACTAGCGACCCTTCGCAAGACGTCGGTCCCTCAGTCCGGGCATCCTACGCTACGCTTGCCAAGACGGGGTCTCCACTCCAGAACTCGTCTACTCCAACGGCCATCGGTTCTGCGATTATAATTATATGAATTTTAATATAACATTGTTACGGTGAAGGAAAACATCGTGAGGAAACCTTCATGCAAGCCTGCGAAGAGATTCGAATGTTGTGTGTGAAGTCGTCCAATCCGCACTAGGCTCGTGTGGACGACTAAGACCTAATCACCCTATACGGGTAGGCTCGTGCCCCTCGGTGGGGACATTTAATGAGATGATGATGATGAAACATTGTTTAAATTTTTGCAATTCTGTATCACCAAAGACAATCCTGTGCCACCACCGTTCAAAGCCGCCGCACCTTGCACAGATCCGAGAGGTCTTACTTTCTACGACTATTGTAGAAATACAACTGAATCTGAGCAATGGCGGTAAATTGAATCTAGGGGCATCAGTCGATTGCATTAATTAACACAGACATGTGACTTCGGGAAACCCCACAAAAACTGGGTCAAATTGCACGATCTCGATTGCCAGTTCACATCACTCTGAGAAGAACCCTTCCCTTAATTAAAATTTCCATAGTGTCTTTCTTCAATCTCTATCTAAATTTTAGTATATTTTAGAAGTTAACAGTAAGATTAAAAAGTAAGTTAACAATTCGGGTCATTCTTGCATTGGATCCTTCAGTGCCAATGTATTTTCACATTTATTATTTCTACAGTGTACTTACTGAATTTAACTCAAATAGTCTGAACTGTAATTATAATTAGCGACAATCTCAAAGGGAATACCGAGTTTTCCTACAACCCAAATCCAGTCTAAACTGACTCACAATTGGTTACAGCAATAAAGAGTTCACAGGTCCACGTTAATTGGTAGATCATACGCTATATTTGGCCGGCAGCCATAACAGGCAAATGGCCTTTATGTCATACGAAAGACGCTTAAAACAAAAGAAAGGGAGAGTCGGGAGCACTGTAGTATTTTCGGATGCAACACTGTTTGATTTTTTAATGTTGCGCTGCCATTTTTGGTTGGCTGCATGATGATCGATGCCATTGACAGCACGTGGAATATTAAAAAGTAATTTAGGCGGGAAAATATTTTGTGCTAACGACATTATGTACTACGACTATATAATGGCCAGTACTGATTTAAATATCTAAGGACAGATTAAGAACAAAATAAAACCCAAGATAAGTACAATTTATGTAAGGAACTTATTTAAGTACCTACTATGCTTCTAGCTAAGTAGAAAACTTTTGACTTTTCAAAGATATTTTTTTTATTAATTAATTTAAGTCACCATTACAATCTGGATTTCCATAAAAAATATGGTCAGGTACAGCCACATGAATAATAGAGTCAATATTATTAGTAAATATTCAATAGTTGTCTTAATATATAATAAGTTTTTATATACTTACTGTTTATAAAACTATTTTTTTCCCTATACTTCGATTATATAACAGATTAAATCCCTCAGAAATAATATTGTCCTTTTTGTTTATTTTATAACGATTGTAAGGTTAACAATGAAATTTTATTATAGATGAAGAGAACACAAGCTTTCGACCCTGAATTGGTACTTCACACGATGAAATCGATATCACCAAGTTAAGCTACGGCTGAGTCAACTGTTGAGACCTTTGACCATATTGGTAGAGCCTTAGGGCCTTTTAAAATGTTCACAAACATGGTTGTATGACATGCTTGAACGCATTGCATTAAACATGTATTTTTAATGTTACAACTAAAGGGAATAAGCCATCTGACGTTGAGTGATTGATTCTTAAAAGATCTTTCAGACAGCCAATTTATTGTAACAATCCTGTCAAAAAATCTATCACAAACTATAAAAACGATGCTATCATAACTATAAAACAAATAAAAAATGATGAGTTAATTAATAATGTAACTGAAATATGCATAAAAAGAAATGAGATAAAGTAGCGAAGAAGCAGAGTGCCAGCTTCTTTCTCTCAGTATCTTCCGTATTCAAGCAAAGTCGAACATTCTACAGCCATCAGCAACATGACCTAACAATAAACTCACAGAGTGCCCGTCCGAGAACCATGAGTCAAATCTAGTATCTTACTCGTACATAATGGTCCTTCGAGCCGGATATAAGTTCCTGCTGGTAAAGACCGCAAACAAATTCATACAAGACAAAAATGAACATGTGGAGACCTTGTTTTACTGCCACGAGCCGTTAATGTTTAAACGTAATTATTTTTTCTATGATTGAGTAAATTGATTTAAAGATATCTACATTGAGGGAAAAAAAATCAGTTAAAAAATAAAACAAAGTTTTTAATATCCTGCATTTTACTGCGATTCGATAAAGAAGGTTTGTTGACCTGTTATTAATGCTATAATCAATCGTCACAACAGCTATCATGTGCTGTGATGATAATCTTTGAATGGCATTGGATGACCTTTGATAACTAATAACAAGTTTTTGTATTTAGCGTTGTTTATTTTTTTTGGATTATTATATTAAGTCCTGCCCTGATTTCTAAGCAAGGTTGACTTTTTTTATTTTATAGGTAAACGAGCAGACTGTTCAACTGATATTAGTGGTGCTTAAACGTTCGGTACTCAATCGGCAAAATGATATGCTATACTTATTCGTTTGGACCTGAGAGAGACCGTGAACAGAGTCGTCTCGGGTATCTACTACATACTACCTATTTCTAAAACTACAACAATTTTTCTTATGTTGCTACAGCAAGATGAAGAAATTACTAGAAACAAAAATTGTTACTATGTCGGTGATGTTTTTGAAATTGAAATGTTTCGTTCTAATTTGACATGAAATGGTCATTCCAATAATAGACAATTGTAATGGGCCAAACAAATTAGCATTAGAGTTTAGTAACCTCTCATTGAGCGTAATAAAATGTTTATTATAGTAAATATATACTTAATTACCATTAGCTTCCACTGTTCCAATCTGCCTTTATTTCTCTTCAACATATCGCAGTCCACTGCTGGACATAGATCTCTCCCATTTTGAGCCAGAGATTCCGAATCTCCGCTTTCCTCATTCAGCTTCCACCAGCAATCTTTCGTAAGTCGTCGATCCAACGGGCTGGAGGGCGTCCTACTCTACGCTTGCCAAGATGCAATCTCCACTCAGAACTCGTCGGCTCGGCGTCATACGTGACCATCCTACTGGCACATCAACTTGCTAATCCGCAGGCTTCATCATTCCGGGCTTCTTATATCTCGATTAGCTATGCCATCAGCCAAATTACTTATCTTGATCATCCGTCTCATGAACTATAACCAAGTCCGTCCGTGTTTCGGAAGGGACGTTTCGTCTTTAGCCCTGGCTACGACTACTGTTTCTCTGGCGGAGGTAGAAATATTCCCATAATTTAAACTATAAACTGTGAATATATTTAAAAACCTATAAATTAAAAACCCTATGCTTGCTATACTATAAAAAATACTAAAAGTATTCTGGAATCGGAAAGATATGTCACTCCACAATTAATCATGAATATTCAATAAAAACTAAACTTTGTCTATGGCTCAAGAAGTTCCGTTTCTGAGGTAATAAAATAATTAAAAACTCCGGCAATAAAATTTCCGTTTCCGTGGTCACAATGACGCGTGTCGGAGCTTCTTCGTTAAAGACATTGCATTAATGTTTTTAATATCCAAACTTGAAGTTTAAAAAGAAGAAGAAGCTTGTCTGCCTATTTCTTCAGTCAAAACAATAATGCTTTAAGACTGCTAGTTCTGTTTCGGGATTAATAATGCAACAAGTAGTGGAAGTTAATTCAGTAACACCTCAACATATTCTGGATTATCTAGCCCTCCCTGCAACGCCCTTAGCTGTTAAGGTCCACCTAATGGTGCTTGCTCAAGGGGATTGCCACTTGCCCGATGGAGCTTTAAAGGCCAACAGCGTTAAATGACTTCCAAAAAACCGGCAAGGAGTCGCATCGGTCTATTTCACTTTTCAATAAATTCAAGAAGAGAGTTGCTTAGCCTAACATTTTTCAGTTCGCCTTAAATGGATGTTGGCTGGCAGATGCACAGAGCTAAATTTTTTAAACTGTCGAAACGACATTTTCATATACTTTCTTTAGCATTACAGACTATGACGTCACGGTGTTATGATATCTATTGATGCTTTTAGTACTTTATTTTTTAATAATATCATTCGATAAGTGGATAATCATTAAGATCGTTGTAGTGATGATGATGTTGTTGTGATGTACATACCATATTTCATAAGATTTTCTTTTTGAACTCAGATAACAATCCAAATGCATTTGTGGGTCATCAAAAATTTCGTTTTATGTACCAGGGTCGCATGAGTGTGACGAAAGTGTATTCGTGTCTGAGTCATGCATTTATAAGCGTACATTAGACATTAAGGTGTATGAACGAACGTCGCTTAGCAACAAATTATATAAAATTCAGTTAATTCGTGCCTTGGTTGAGTAATGTGCCTTTTGTTGAAGATTATAAGATTGAATTTATATTTGATGTAAATGAGACATATAGTTCTTTTGTTTATAGAACTTATTCAGTTCAAGAAGTTTCTATGAAGTAACGTTGTTTCTGTGGGTTTACTTTTGCTAATACCATGACACATTTATGATTTATCGTACCTTAAAGAGCAATAATATTGATGCCAGGCTCAAAAACAACTGCGAGAAAATGTGCCGTAGAATGGATAAGTGTTCATTCTTGTATAAAGTGGGGAAATTCTTATAAAAATCTGATCAGACTCATCTTGCGTTTCTTATAATAATAGCTGTTCTGTTGCTATGACCCTATTTATAGGTGTTTCTAAGAACACAATGTTACGTTGTTATTTGGAATCCTAACTTTGCTGTTTAGCTTGACAATAAGTGAATATTCTATCATCACCATCATTAAAGCTTCGAATATCCACTGCTTAACGAAGGTCTCCGCTAAAGATTCTACTGTCTAGTTTACAAGGTCTCGTGCAAACATTTTAATCGTAATCTCCTTTCTTTTTACCAGCCCTATCTTGGGAAAACAAAAAACATAATATCACATGTTGCTGTTAATAAGACGCGTGCATTGCACACGTTTACAGAGACGCAGTTTGCGCTCGGCCCTCCGGCAGGGCGCACGTCGCTCGGACGACTGAACAAAGAACAATCGCGCGGATTCTAAAATCGAATTTGAAACTTTTTTTTCTCGTATTAGTGGACTGCAGTTGGACAATAGTGCCAGTTTGAATTTAGAACATAAGAAACTGTGTGGATCGTATTCGGTATTTGAAAATTTTGCGCGGGAATGTTTGTTTTGACAACAATGGAGTCTATGCAAACTCCTTGCTAGATTTTGTTTTGTATATGCAGCGCGTTGTTTTTGTAAATCTGTAACATATTGAATTGTAGATTATTTTTTTGCATTTTGTAGTTGCAATTGGCGCAAAATGACTGATTGCTAGATTTTTGCACAAATAATGGTCTGTTAGTAAAGTTTGTTGTTTAAATTTGGAACATGGCGAAACAACTTTTCTTGGAAATGTTTTGTTTTCAAACAAACCTTGCTGGTTCTTATAAGAATTTCAAAATAGATATGAGTACATTTCTATCGTTTAGGCACAACGCATCTTATTTAGAGGACACGGACAGTTTTTTGTGTAGTAATTGACAGTACAAAGGGTTTGATGTTTTATTTTAACATTTAGGAAAATGTTCCTTTCAGGAATTATACGTTTACTGACATTTGTTTCTATTAGCTTTGTTTCGTGTCGAACGATAATATATGCGATAACAGGATAATGTTATCTTATTTCTGATGATATCAATTAATTTGATCATAGGATAATAGCAAACAAATGTTAGTTAGATCTCTAAACAGAGACTCTGGCAGATATTTTAATGAACGTAGCAGTGAACGCAAGCTACAAACATTATTATATCTATGTTAACGATGACAACAAAATTCTAACGTCAGAAGTTAGTAACTACCTACAAACACCGATCCTTCAGTTTTTGAATTGAAAAAAAAGGCGAGAGATGAAACTGACACCGAGGTCGTAGTGTTGTAATGCCATACAAAATGTATGGAAATGACGTTTTCAACTCAGTTTATTTGCAGTTCTAATCCCTATTGCTACTTACCGTCATAAAGCTTTTTGATACAATGGCGCATACCGCGTTATTCCTCAAATATTTAAGGCTTTTGTCTCTCTCTTCTAGATAGAATACGACAGATATCGTTGTCCACTGCTGGACATGAACTCCCTCATTCTGCGCTAGATATCCTGGATCACGTCTCTTACAGCCTCCACCAGCGCTAGTCCGCAAGACGTTGGGTCGCAGGGCGTCTTACGCTACGCTTCGTCTAGTTCTATAATAATATCTATAGTTAATCTTAGAGACAGACCTGGTATAATTCCATGATGAATTGAATTTTAAATTCATGAATATCAAACTAAATAACTTGGGATATCGTTACAGGTCAACACTGTATAAGTTTATTTTCAAATTCAGAATAGAAAAAGTCACGTTTACATAAACGAGGGGAAGAATTTCAAGTACGAAAACAAAGGACGTTGTGAGGTTTGACAAGAGTTGACAAAAGGCTAAATTTGAATTTCGAAACTTACTTTTTTAATAATAGTAAACGACCGGAAGGAAGTTTATTGTTTTTTTTAATGTTAAGAATAAAGACTTGAGTGAGCTGTGTGAACAGCTAACACGTGGTTACTGTAATTTAATATTTCAATAATAATTACTCCCTAACGCTTCGTTTATGCATTTTGTAAGATATAAACTCAAATCTTGAATATTTCATACAAAGTTCTGTCGAACCAATCAAAATTTTAATAAGAAATATAACTATTTAAACCATTGGTTCAGAGAGACGATAAACTCAACTGGAAATGAACGAAATAATTATTAATATTATTGAAAAAACATCTCCTTCAGTTACATGCACAGATTTTAACTACTACCCTTTGGAATATGATAATATGGTATAAAATCTATTCATCCTAAAGCTTAAATACATACAATTATGAAAGACACAATTGGCGGTTTTCTGAACGGGTATCTACAAGTACGGGTTTTCGAACGTTCCATTAGATACAATATACTAAGTTGTTATAAAATACTACATTTTTGTTTGCTTCTGTCGTAAACTATGCCTTAATTATTGTGTTCATCCCAAAATAACAGTTTAGTATTAACACTGTAAACATTTGGTATTAAATCAATAGAAACAATGGCTCGTAAAATTGTTAAATTATAACGCTTTCAAAATGGCTGCCGAATAATTTCGCGCCAAAATGACAGACGTCAGTCATCCGTCAAGTTTACAGTTCCGTGCAGAAACAACAAAGCTGTCAATATTTTCGTATTTTATTGTTATCCAATGAGTGTATCCTGGCGTACGCTTTCTAGAACTAGATACAGCTCCTAGTAATGTCTGGACTCCCAGTAGACCGCTTTCAGTCTTAAGCCACCCTAGCTGGCGTGGTGCGTCTTGCCTCAGCTTCTTGATAGTTTATGGTTCCTAGTACACTTCTTTCGGGTTTAACCGATTGAACTCCGGGAACCCAGACACAATAGAGATCTATTGTGTTTGGCGCTTTAAGGTGTCTTTGGTGGTCAAAGGGTTACGGGTTACCTCACAGGCCTGTTTAATTATGTGTTGTACCTGGATAGTCTTTCCTGCAAGTAAAACTGAAATGATGATGACCATGACTGACGGATGATAAAACCATTTAAGATCAAGGCAACCATGATTGTAGTTTTTTTATATTTTAAAAATAAACTTGGTGTAATTAAAAATGACGCCCAAATTATGAGATATTATCTATGATTTAATTGATTATAGACTAGTTTATAATTAGCCAAAAATATAAGTATAATATAATCTGTCATGGTCTGGCGTATCACTTACCATCAGGTGAACGTCCAGACCGTCCTGTCCACTTATAACATAAAAAAAATGTGAACACAGTCCACTGCTGAACTTTGCCTTCCTTGAACTGTCAAAGACAAGGAAATATATAATCATCATCATCATGTAAAGAGAAATGTCCGGTTACGGCGACTCTGAATCTGTATTTAGGGGAACTGCTAGAAGTAAATAAAAAACTTATAAAATTGCGTCAACTTTGTATGTGTACGAATAAGTACGGTTGATTGTTTTATGCCGGAGGTTAATATGATGCGTTGACACTGCGTAATTAATGAGCGACGATTCCTACGCAAACTTACAATAGAAAGAAAGAACTATTGAATATTAAACCGGCTCTTGTTGATATATGGACAAAGGTATTGATTGCGTTCGATCTCTATGTAAATAAAAAAATTGAAGAAAGGTCTATGGTGAAAAACCTAAATTTCCAAGTAGTTTTTGACATGACACAGATTATTAACGAATTATGACACAGATTATTAAAGAATTTAATGAAACTTTGTTGTCTGTCGTTTTCTGTGAAAATAAAATAAAAACGTTTCTGAGAAAGATCCATGATCATGTTCAATGTGACATGCCATATAACTTGTAGATTGCATAGTTTTCTTTAATAAAAAACAAATAAATTATTTGCTAGTCACTTGAAACTATTCAGCCAAATTTCAGAAAGTTATATTGCTTTCATCCAAGTAGCATTGGGTTTAGGTAGGTTAGCGATGAAACACCTGATGACAATCGATTACCTCTAAAATCTTATAGCTATAATGACTTACAGGAGACGTTATTGATGAATCCAGGACGCATTCGTTTTGCATGTATCACTTTCGTATTTGAGTATATCTAGTACTGTCTGGTCTATGTATGTCAGTTCAAAATTCGGCATTTATATATATTGTATTCAAACGTTTTGCTTATGGTGACAAAAAGTGACGAACCCTTTTCTATCACAAGCAAAACGTGTAAAATTATTCTCGTATGTCAATCGCTGCACGCCCCAAGGTTATTATATTAATATTTCCCAAAAACAGATATTCCCACGCGAGCTTGGCCCAAAGCCAGTGACATATTAAAAAACAAAAGTGCACCAGAGACAATGAACCGCAAAATGGCGTCGTCGTATGTGAACAGCTGTTTCGCGGAACAAGTGAAGCCCTCCAAAATGTCCCGGTCAAACGGAAAAGAAGATCGACGACTTTATCAAGTTTAGAAATAGAATAAGAACTTGATCTAAGCCCAGTGTTGGTGTAGAAAAACCTTTATAAGTATTATAAATTAATTGATCTCAAAGTATTTTAGTGCTCAACGTTGTAAGAGACTGATTATAAAATAAGACATAATGATTGCGTTCAAAAGTTTTTACGGCGACGAGTTGCTACGACTCGCGTTGGTGCTGAGCCTTCTGAAGGCGGACCCGAACGACTCTTTGGAGAGGAGAAATCAACAACTGCTAACCGGCCTCCACATATCCAACGGCTCCGATTGGTCGCTGGAGCAAGAGGCGAGAACCTTAATTAGACCGCGGTACGGTCCATCCGAAATCGTTGGACAACATCCTGATAAACTACGAAAGGGAACTGTTCGAGGAGTTGAACTCTTTAGGGCGGTACGCGAGCACTGTGGAGAACAATGAACGATATGGAATAATCGAGGTCCGATACTTCATACATATGTATTGAATAACGTGGCGACCGACACAGTTGCGCGCCGCTGCACCGACGCCGCCGACAGCGACCACGATGCCGTCTCCGCTGACGACAACGTAGCCCAGGAAGTCAAGGTCACCGACGAGGAGTCCAAGATGAGCCCGAAGCGGTGGTCACGCTATCCGCGGACTTCCTCTCCAACCACACAGAGTCGGATATCTTCGCGGAGATTGCGTCTAGAACGTTCGACGTAAACGAGTTCCTGGTAGATCCCAACGAGATGCAGTTGAAGACCGAGCCAGAGGACTCGCCGGAGTCCGCTTACATGGATGCGGTCGTGAAAAGAACAAACTGAGGATTGTACAGCGACAATGCGATCGACGAATACGTACCGCTGTTCGCCGCCAAGGCGGAGAAATTCGAGCTCGCGAACCCAATTCTGGTTCAATCAGAACATGGCTGATCTTCAAGATTACGAGGAACCTACGATGATGTGAAGGAGTTAAGGAACGGTCTAGAATACTTAGACGTCAAAAGCAGCAGGAGAATTTGGAGCAGTACTTGCTGGAGAACACGCCTCTCGATGCGGAGGTGTACGAATTAGCTCCGATGTTCGACGAGGAAGTGACTCCGGCGACTGTGAAGAGAGAAAGAGCTAGCACTAGTTTCACGTCGGCTAGTTCCAGTGGTGTCAGTGATATGGACTTGTCTGTGAAGGAGATGCAAGATATAAAGTCTGAGAGCGACGAGGGTCACCATACGGGGGACGATCTCACGCAAGAGGTAAGTTTACGTTACCTTACCTTTTTTATTTTAAAGATCTGTGGCACTACTGGGTCAATTAGAATGAATTCACACTTAGGCTTGTATTCTGGAACGAGACTCAACTCAATTCAACGAAGACTCAACGTCTTTACTTAAATTAAGTAAGACGGGACAGCGCTATATACGGTAAAAAGCGGCATCCCTTTCTCTGTTAAAGATCAAAGCTTGAGTCTTGTTCTTGATTACGGTCTTAAGGCCCTGCGTGTGTTCATCAAGTGTTCCTCACTTACATTACATGGTTTCTTGGCGATCTCTGTACGGAAAATAACTCATATCCAACAGATGGACGGATGACTGGTAAGGTGGCTGGAAGCGATATCGACTGCTAGAGATGAAACCATTAGGTGGGGCCTTCAGCAGTGGACATATTCATGGGCGTAGCCACCTGACTCTAATATATTTAAACAAAAAATACCGGGGAAGGGGGGGGGGGGGGGCGGCTATAGGTTCGCTGTCGCTCCACCCTGAGCCCAAGACTGGTTACGCTCATGGACATATTCAACTGTAATGTCGATGTTAAAACATTTGTATGCATGAACATATTGTCTAGGACGTTCAATTAGTGCACGTTAACCTGTTGATGCCGCACTCACCAATCCGTATTGGGCTCTAGTGGTGAGTTAAGGCCCTTAGGGTCTAATGCCCTATACTGGAACGGAACGTTATTTTGGTAATTAATTTTTAGCCCTCTTAATGTCGTCATAAATGACGTCACTGTGCCAATGGCAAGCGTTAATTTTGAATCTGATGAATAATAAATTAAATCTTATGATAATGAAGTAAAGTGTACATTGCTGTGCGTTTACTAGAAGTAATAACAAACCAGATTGTCGAGTGGTTAGCGACCGTGACCCCGAATGTTTTGGGTTCAATTTTCTGAAGTACTAGCTTTTGCCCGCGGCTTCGCTCGCATTAAATTCGGGATAACACGGTACTTACATTTATCACTATACATAGGATTTCCCCTCCCTCCAACTTTAAAGGTTTCGGGGTCAATTCAGATTTTTTTACCAAAAAATATGTTATAGTGAGCTAACCTTAAAAGATAGACATATGCTGTCGCGGTACATGACTTTTGTGAAACTCTAACCGTTTACTCAGCGTACGCAGCGGAAGCTCCAAGTATGAAAAAATACCCCTGATTTTGAAACATTCTTCATTGCTGCTCCGCTTCTATTGCTCGTAGCGTGATGATATATAGCCTATAGCCTTCCTCGATAAATAAGCTATCTAACACTGAAAGAATTTTTCAAATCGAACCAGTAGTTCCTGAGATTAGCGCGTTCAAACAAACAAACTCTTCAGCTTTATAGGTCACTAGATGAGCGAAGTGACCGCCTCGTTCTCTTAATTACCAACATAAAATGTCGCTTCATATTTTAATATAATTTTAGTGAGATTCTTTGCATTTGAACCTTACATGAACAATAAACTAACTACATAGAAACACAATCTCGAACAATGATGTAAAAAGTATCGATTCGTGATATGCTCACAAAACAATCGAAAAAAGTGTTCCGAATGCAGCGACAGCACACATACACATATTTCGAATGAGCGTACGTTTACCCGAACGCAAGCCTACAAACTGTAATATCTTTGGCAGTTCGTTTTTGAAGGAAGGATGGCGTATCTACCTTTATATATACAGAATATCATTGATCACTAATTAGAAATCAATAAAAAAAAATCCGGACACATGTTATATTTATAACATAATTCATATCTCATATCTCATTCATATTATATCATTCATATTCATATCATTCATATCTCATATCTCATTCATATTTCATATCTCATACCTATTTATTTTATTTTTTATTTCTTTTTATTTTTTATTCATTGAACTGTTGACCTTAAATCGTCATTAAAAGGGTACAAAATCAAGAGCACGAGCATACTACTAAGTCACTATGACATGTAGCGAGCGACGTTATTATGAATGAAAACTCTGCCCAACTGACGCGATGGGCAGACTTGCAGCGGACACTTTTTGAGTGAGATTGTGCATCTAGTTAGTTTATTGCTTATCTAAGATTTGAATAAATACTGAAAGAAAGAAAGAAAAATCTTTATTCAAATAAATCTGTTACAGATACTTTTGAATCGTCAATTGTTATTATCATATTTTTAATGACTCTACCCTCGGTTCAGAATAAGTAGGATCTTCGAGAAGAGCCGGCAAGAAACTAAAGTGAAAAGTCAATCCAATAAAAAAACCAGTACTTAAGAGACTCTACTTGAAGAGTAGCCTTCGAGAAGGGGGGTCCCTTCTCGAAGGGTTAATGTACGAGGCAGGTGTGTCGACCTCACAGGGCGAGACGTCTAGAGACCTTTAGGGCTAGGCCGTTGCACTGTTTCACGAAATTCGGACCCTCAGTAAGGTTGAATGCTCTGCAAGGTCATACATTTATATGTTAGACTTGTTTTGTACTACCCGAGGAAACCCGGAACCCTTGGAGTAATAGCCGGCTTCTTAACCATTAAACCACGTGTGTTGCCAATAATAAAATATATTAATAAATATGTGACGACCCAATTGGTGTAATGGTTGAGACGTCGGCTACTACAGCAAGGGTTCGATCCCCGGGCAGTACAAACATTTGTGTGCATGAACATGTCGGTTTGTATTGGTCTGGGTGTTTCTATATATAATATGTGTTTGCAACAAAAAGTATATGATTTATCCGTTGTTTAGTACCTATGTATATTACAGGCTTATGTTTAGGTTTGGGCTAGATTATTTATTTGCAAATAAATAAATAAATATCCACTGACATTCACACAGCGCCATCTAGCCGAAAGTTAAGCGTGAAGCCTGTATTATGAGTACTAAACAACGGATAAACATACTCATATACTTACTAATATATACATATTATACATAGAAAACACCCAGACCATTACAAACAGACATGTTCATGCACACAAATGTTTGTACTGCCCGGGGAACCCGGAACCCTTGGTGTTGCAGCCGACAACTCAACCGCTACACCAAATGGGTCGTCAATATGTTTTTTGCATACAGTAACTCTAGTGTTCCGAGCGTTGACTTAAATCGCTGTGTAATCAAGGGTTCGTAGGTTCGAATCCCAAGGGAAGGCCGCTTTGGAGAAGTATTTTTATGCTATTTGGGGTCACTGCAGGCTGAATCACCTTTCTATATCTGATAAGAAATAAGGTTCCGTACTTCGTTTGTCACGTTAAGCCGTCGGTGCCGGATACAATCTTACGACTACCATACAGTCGTTCCCACCCACCAGTCCGCATTGGGCCTGCAAAGTGGGTTAGGGCCAATGTTTCCATAGTTATGCTGTGTGCAGTGGCGTGCACTCCATACATGCAATTGTGCAGTGTATACCCTGTCCGTCCAGACAACCTGGAAAATCGCCAACATATGATTCCCACTTATTCGCCCATTTCTCTACATATTTGAAACCATAGGCGATCTGTTGTCATCAACAGCACTTCATCATCATCAGCTCATTAAACGTCCCCACCGAGGGGCACGAGACTACCCGTATAGGGTGATTAGGCCTTAGTCGTCCACGCGGGCCCAGTGCGGATTGGACGACTTCACACACAACCTTCGAATCTCTTCGCAGGTGTGCATGAAGGTTTCCTCACGATGTTTTCCTTCACCGTAAGAGCGTCGGATAACGTACATATATTTTTCGAAAATTCGAAAACACATTGGTACGTGTCGGGATTTGAACCTGAGCCCTCCCGGTAGGAAGGCGACAGTCCCCACCACTGAGCCACCGACGCTCTTTTATCATCAGCATCAACAGCACTCAATTTGACAACAATGTAAATAATTTATTGTTTTTGCGATTAGTGTCACTCACTTTGCATACTGTACTCGTAATCTCTGTGCACGCCACTGGCTGTGTGGGAAGTCTGCCTTGTACCCCCCGGAGTTTTATATTTATGTATTGAAATAGAAATATATTGTTTACTTGTGTTTGTTTATGACATTTATGCCAACATACGTGAAACGAGAACGTGTTGTGAAAATGGAGAGTGATTTATATTGAAACAAACACGTGGGTAAATATTGACTCGTAATAACGATGTAGCAAACCTTTTAAATAATAATAAATAAATATCCACTGACATTCACACAGCGCTATCTGGCCCCAAGTTAAGCGTGAAGCCTGTATTATGGGTACTAAACAACGGATTAACATACTTATTATGTACATTTTTTTTTACAAATACATACATATTATACATAGAAAACACCCATACATAGAAATAAAAAATCATGAGTTTTTTTTATTTCTTTTTTTTTATTTTTTTTTTCGAACTGCTGTTGGCCGCAGATGGCCTTTACAGCTTCACCGGGCAAGTGGCGAGCGCAGATGGCTCTCAGCCTTAACTATAAATCATGAATATCGGCGTGCACTCATATAAGTATATGCAAATAAGCAGTGCCTACACTGTGTTCTCGACAGACCTGAAAATCACCAATAATGAGTCAGAAATAATGATTTTGGCTTGTGTCAAAAAACATTAAAACAAATATTTAAAAAAAGAGTTTCTGTTCAATGTTTGCGGAACCCAATTTTTTTTAAGTCTTGTCAAAACCTTGAAGTGGTTGACAATACACATACTTACAAAGTTTGGATAGTGTAGTGCTAATAGTTTCGGAGAAAAAAGGTGTGACATACAGACAGAGTACAGACATGACGAATCTATAAGGGTTCCGTTTTTTGCTATATACTACCTTAAAAAGGGAATTCAAAAATATCTAAAAATTTACCATGAAAAAAATAAATTTTACATCTCGTATATCTCAACAAATAAGTGACTTTGGTATACATATATACATACTTTGTAAAGTCTATTAAACATAAATTATATTATCAAAGACCCTTATCAGAAATCAAATAGAGGCAGCAATCGATTTCGTCGTGCCGTCTCGCTCGCACGCTGTCAAGTTGATAAGGAAATTGCATGATCTAGTTTCTATGTTAAGTTTATCAGTATATTTGGTTTGCAACCTGTTTAGGCATGTTTAAAGGAACCTTTCAATGTGGATAAAAAGTCCTTAGCGTAATTTGCAAGCCTAAAAATAACCAGAAAGAACGAAAGATGGGGATGCCGGAGGCTGGATGAAGAAAGCGGAGGGTCGTGACGTCCGAATCGAAATCTAAAGGAAATTTGAGGACCTATGTCCAGCTCTAGACTAGAAGGCAATGTCTATAATCTAGATGATAGAATACCACAACCAAAGGATATCCATCGCAAAAATAGTTCAGTAGTTTGTGCGATTCGTATTTTTCATATTGTATAAACTATTATCTTAGGCAGTTTAATACGAATTCACTTTGCCAAGAAATATATACCAATAAAAAAAAAGAAAATCTATGCCATGATTTTAAAAAGTGAAAGCCCGCCATTTTCTAGACCTATTTCGATCGACAGCTGGTTAGCCGACCTTGTGTTGCCTTGACCGAAGTCGACCCCATTTGAGTAGCGCGTTTGCCAATTTACGATTCTAGTACTCCAGACGAAGTCTTATTTATGTCACAATATGTACTAACGTTGTTTTTAGTTTTTACAGAACTGTAACGTAAAGATGCATATTTAGACCAGTTTTATGAACTTTGTCGCTTTTAGTTCCGCTATTGCCCGCTTGGGCGCTGCTGTACGATTTTCAGTCTTGAAATTTCATCTAATTCTTTGATTGAAAATGTGTCACACTCATATTTATAAACATAAGTCGTATAGAAATTTTAACATTCTTATGGTTTTACATGTATTCTTAGATCAACAATAAGTTTATTAAAATAAATTATTTCCCCCATTTAGTGGTTAATTCTGAGTGTAAAAAAAGCATGTATTACATTAATATTATGCCTTAGAGATTTAAACAAATTTATTAAAATATCAATTAAAATATATGACTCATATTTTGTGTTGTAGTATTACCACATACATATCTTAATTTAGTAATAGAATGAGTCACCCCTTATAAGTCTTTAACGTCAGCTATTTTGCAAACCAAAGATTTCGAAAATATTATGTTAGTAAGTGCCGTAAAGTTTCAGTAACGCGTTCATTGTTTAATACTTATGCGCTAAACATTAAAAAAAATGTTCATAGGTAAACAAATACATTTTTACAATCATAAAGAAATTTTACCTACTTCATAACTGTATCTTTGGATATAATTCAAAATTATCATTTGTTTTTGTCATCTGATGACCTTAGTGAACATTGAACGCTATGTTTTCAATTATGTCTTTGTTTCATAGATATGACGAATACCTAAAATTACGTTACAAAATATTGTGTAATTTTTTACATCTTACGCCATCTACCGTATTAAAACGAACCATAAGAGCATGCCGAACTGTAATAGCGCCATCTGTTGGCAAGTCGTCAAACTACGCTATTTATAAACCATGTTATTCATGAACATTTCACTAGATGGCGTTAGCTAACACCTTGAAAGCATTCTTCTCAAGAATCAAGTTCAGAATAATAAGATGTCCTATAGATGGCGCTACTAGCATAAATCACTTTTCAGTGTACATCTTAGATTAAGCATGTACTAGATGTAGTCATAAGACGTTGCCGCTCTATATCATTGTAATGCAATACTTGAATAATATTAAAATACGTTTACCCACTATGAACTATGAAGAAAAATATATACATATTTACAAAAATCCTAGAAACGTAAATAAATACAAAAAGATATTTTATTCATAGGGAATACTCCCTATAAATAAAATATCTGATTGAGGTCGCCATCATGTGGAAAGGTGCCCAAGAGGCTGGTCACGTTGCCACGCTGTATTGCGAGGCTAATTCTCTGTCCGAGATAAAGACCAGCCTTCGTATCGTGAGATGACTCTGCCAAACGCTTAGCCAAATCACGATAAAGTTTATGGGCACTTGGTCCCCATGAGCCTAATGTTTCGACCCCAAACGGTTCAAATATGTAAGTATCTCCAATACTTTCATATTTGCGCCGCTTAAGGGCCTCTGCCGAAGCAGCAGCAGAACCCGCTTCCACGGAGCTTAGATGAAGATGGGAAGGCGCTAGGGTGTCTACACATGTAGCATCCCAAACCAAAGGCCGTCCCATCTTCCAAGGCACGAGTGTCATCCCGTCGGGTCGCTTCCCATCGCTTCGTACGAGCCCATTTGGTTCCAAAACCGCTGGTATACGAGCGCTGACAAGGGCCCGACGTATGACATCGTTTAAGCTCGCGTGACGCGGAATTCTGCCGGCACTTCTAGGGCAAGATAAGCCATGGTGAGCAAGTTGATCTACAACCTTTCCACATGTACAGCGATGGGGCATTGTACTAAAAAGACCCAAGCGAAGGCTTATCAAAATACGGAATGATACATTATCAAGTTTGGTTCCAAGGGCAGGAGACGGAATAGTTCGGAGCCAAAGGCCTGATTCCCATTTGCCAGCGGCTAAAAGACGAGCACGGTCTGCGGAGTTAGATGCTGTTTCAATTAGTGATTTTCGCACTAATCCACAGAGAGGCTCGTCCCATAGTCGCTGAGCCGTGGGAATGGTAGGCAAATCATTTTGAGTCAGTGATTTCCAGGTGTCAGTAGCGGAAGAGATGTATGAACTGTCAATTATATTAAAATTATGAGAATGATTTAAAATTTTGTAAACAAGGTCTAAAGTGTTGTGAGCAGATGAAAGAAATGCTGGAAGGCTGATGCTAGTTATACTTCTAATCCCCAAACCTCCATGGCGGATTGGAAGTGAGGCCTGTATCCAAGATCGGGCATCCAACTTTACATTGAAAGTTGACGAAAGTGTTCTTTGTAGTATATTGTCTAATTTTGAAGTTAAATCAGGGTATCTCCAAAAATCTGTGCAGCGTAAAGTATATGTAAATTTAGGAACGAAAAGACAAAATTTAATTATTGTGTAAGCAGCGTGACTACTGATTTTGGAAATACGATCGGCGGCAAAATTAAATTTAGAAATTTGTTCATTGACGTATGCAAAGTAAGCTTCTTTTAAAAGTGGAGAGCCAAGAAGTCGTAAAGATGTTGCGTCAATGATTTTAATATCTGGATTAATGAGTTTGAATTTATTAACGATATCGTTACGATTTTCACAACTTGGCGGTACAAAAAGTTCACATTTTCCAAAATTTAGTTCTAATCCACAATTTTGAAATTCACGTATTAAAACCGAAAAATCATTCAAAACTGTTTCGTTATCTCCTCCAAGAGTTCCATCGTCTAGGTACCAAATATTGAATTTTGATTTTAATTTTGAAATAATGGGGTGAATCGCCAAACTGAATATTGCAGGACCTAGAGGATCACCCTGTTGACAACCAGTAGCAGAAGATAAAACATTGTCTCTGTACATTAAATTGGAAGGCAGTTTGTAGCATTGCCAAAGGAAACTGTGCAGAGATGGTACTTGTTTGACTACTTCTGTCAACAGGGTCCCCCTGTCTATTGAGTTAAATGCATTTTTAACGTCAACTTTCAATATAATGTTATCTGGCCGGAATTGAATATAAGACCTGGCAGCATGGATGGCTGCTTCACAGCCCCCTTTCACGCCGAACCCTAGCTGAGTTGGTTGGAAGTAATTACTCAGAGTATCACACACCGCACGGCAAGAAATCTTGGCTGCTAGGCGGCGGTATGTGGTACCCACAGCAATTGGACGAATGCCGCCATCCTTTTTCTTAAGAGCACAGAGGTTGGCTCCGTATAATGTGGGTAAAATACTGTCATTTACTTTACCAGCCAGCATTAGATTTACGAGGTCTGTGAGAGCATCCAGCAATGCTGTACTAGCATCTCCTCCTGCACCTAGAAGGTCTTTTAGGTGTTGTGCTGTCAGTCCGTCAAGACCGGCAGCAGTACCGCTTCGAAAGCCATTGACAGCCTGGCTGACCTCTAATGATGTAATCTGCAAAATATGGGATGGATTACTAGGAGGTTCTGGAAAATGTATATTGTCTGAGGGAGAGGGGTGTTTGTCATGTAGAGATGAAAGCGTGTCTGGGGTGTTAGGAGCTAGTGCGTCATCGCTAAACAGAAGTCTAGCCGCACCTTTTATGTCGCCGTCGCTAATTTTATTTTCAATAAGATTGAGATAAACGCTATTCCGAATGTTATTCCGATTTAACGTTATGTCAAAGTTAATGTTATTGGGACTATTGCAGTTATCTTTAATTCGTGTTGTGAGAGATACTGAATTGTCTGATGTATTTGAAGGGTCTATATGTAAGATTCGATATGGAAATGTTAGTAATGTTTCCCAAGCCTGTGTAGAATTCAAATTAGCTGCCGACCTTAAATCGGCAGCTAACTTGTACGCGACACAGACTCGAGCCCCACGAGGAACTCTTTTTAATATAGGTAAACTATGTTTTAATTTAGCAAGATGAGTGCACAAATCATACTGAAGAGGTAAAACAGGCGAGGAAGGCGCTGCCTGAGAGTTTGAAGATGATATAGTGCTAATAGCTTGCGGGTGTGTAGGTAAAGATGAGGAAGCTGAGTGGCATCGGGTAACATGAATTTTGAGGCCTCGCTGCCCTTTGAAGAAGCGCGGTTGTGAGCATAGATTACATTGTATATAATTTGGCAAACTCATAGAATCAAATTAAATTACAGCATAAATATATACAAACCAATATAACATACAAAAACTTAAATGAACGATAAATACAAAACTGAAATGTCATAAGAACTTCACACTGAAAACGTTGCTAGGTCACGACGGCCACAACAGGAGAAAACGCTTCTTTGATTGGTCGTAGCCAAAAAAATAATAATAAATCCATGGCAACCGACGTATGTCCTTGGAAACAGTCAATGGCCACTGTTTACTGGAGAACGTCAAAAATCAGCTGATTTTTAATTTGCAAATATTAATGCAAGTAGCGCACGATCAGCATTCTCTCCAATGCTACAAACATAATCAGAGCTAAGGTTTCCATTTGACTGGTTTTTAGGCAAAAAAGTGTCCGATAAATAGGGAAAAAAAATATATTTAATAGCCCGACTGATGTCATGCACACAGATGTCAGTTTTTTTTTTTTGCAATACCACGTCATGTATCTTTGTCTATCACACGAATCCTAGTTACGAGTAGAAGAGACGTTGATAGACTTTGACAACTCTGACGTCGTGTCATTTGTTGGCCTCAAAGAGCCAAAACATTACGACTGTCGTGCAATTTTTCACAAAGTGTCATAATTTTAATAAATATTTTGCAAAGAAATAAGTAAACGTAGAAAAAAGTCGTGTTCTGCGTAAATTGTTCTTCAAGAACCACCAAAGGAGGAGTAAAGACCCGGAATTATCATTTCATAAGTAAATATTTGACGACATTTTCATTCATATTACGTAGTTGTAATGAGATTATGGATAAAAAACATGTAGTAGTAGACTTTAAATAATGTTTAGACATACATTAGCTTGTATAAATTGTAGAAATTACGTCTAAAACAATTAATATTATGCATGAAAATTTAAGGATGTTACATAGTGATGTACTCAACATAGAATTAATTCCATCGATAGTATTTCTTTAACAGTTTCTTTTATACAATTATTGAATTATTGTTTCTGTAATCCACATTATAATTTAACAAAAAAAACATGAAAAAAAATATTTTAGTCGCATATTTTAAACTGAAACTTTTTTTTCATGATACCCACTATTGTGGTTATCAATGTATGTATGTATGGGTATTTAAAATGATAATGAGGCTTTCAGTATATATTTTTTAATAAAATAATTTTTAAGTTTGAGTTTGTGAGTGTTATTTAAAATTTGTATTTTACCGTAAAAATATAATATAGTCTATTTAATACCTACCAATAAATTTTGTTTTATTTGTTCCAACATTCATCTAATTTTTTAACCAGGAAGATCAAACTTCAAAATATTTGCGTATAAAATTTATTATGGTAACGCTTTATTTTTAGTTTTGTTGTAGATAAATGAAACAGCGTTGCTGTATCTGACTCCATGTTATTTTTAACACAATTTATAATCATCTAATTCTGCAGGTGCGACGACGACCCCCGGCTTAATTCTAGCAATATGTTCATACCAAGGTCACATCCCTAGTGACGCACACTAATACAAATCTTGTAACTGCACACTAACAAAAATTAGACACCGCCTTTCCAATATACAGTCTGTTACCTCATAATATGTCTATGGTGTACATACTTTTATTATCTGTGAGTAAAATTGAGAATGTTTTCCATGACTTAAAATCATTTAATAAATTACATTCCCTAATCACCATAATAATATCGTCCAACATCAGATCACAGGCCCCTTACTCTTACGGAGGCAATTTGAGTTCACACACAAATGTGTGTGTGACTGAGTGAGGGACACCCCTGGGATTCGCAAAAAAACTTTACCAATTTTTAGTAGAAATCCCAAAACAATTGTAGGACGATAAAATAAAAATGTAAAAGTAAAAATAAAATAATAGAGCCCTTTAAGTGTGGTCCCTCAGACAGACCTCACATGCTGAAATCCAGATCTTAGTGTAGATTTTTTGATCCAAAAATATAAATATCCACTGACATTCACACAGCGTCATCTAGCCCCAAATTAAGCGTGAAGCATGTATTATGGGTACTACACAACCGATAAACATACTTATGTACATTTTTTTGTAAATACATACATATTTTACATAGAAAATACCCAGACCATTACAAACAGACATATTCATGTACACAAATGTTTGTACTGCCCGGGGATCGAACCCGGAACCCTTGGTGTTGCAGCCGACGACTCAACCTCTACAGCAAATGGGCGTATTTACAAAATAGCAGATTTAATTAAAATTTAGAATAATTGCAAAAAGTTACGAGATTTATATTGTGGTCCCTCAGTTCACATAATACGAGAAACGCATTTAGTGAACACTATTTTGTTACTTCAATGAATTATACTTTTCAAGATTTACATAATACGTATTCGTCTCGGATTTTTTGTTATGGGGTTCAAACCACCACCCTTTTCGTGTAAGGCGGGGTAAGACAAGATTCAACTTTAAATTAATGCAATAAGGTACAAATGAATATGCATTTGCTTGTTAAAAGGAGAAAAAATCCTTATAAATACGAATAAAAAACGTATTAATTATATCCAGCTGTGAGATGGTTCTTTGGTTGTGTGCAAACGATTTTCGACCTTATCCTTATTATTATATGATCAAAGTTAGGTAATTATAAATATTAAACACATAAGACGTTCGTGTATTTGAAATTTTAATTAATCTTTGTATCCAATGAAATGTATGTTGGTTATTGATTTTGGACTTTAAGTTCTAGGTTCAAGGACGTGTTTTTGTATGAATTTTATGTGGTTTCAATATTATATAGTACAGGAATTGAAGTTTATCATATTCAGCCAATGGTGCAGGGGTTTTGTGGGTTACCAATAAGCCTATAACACTAGCCTACAGGACACAGGCAGTGGCGTGCACTTCATATATGCAAATAAGCTGTGCATACCCTGTGTGTCCAGACAACCCGGAAAAATCGCTAATTATAAAAATTAAATATTTCACTTATTCGCCCATTTTCCTCTACAGATGTGAAACCATAGGCGATCTGCTGTCATCAACAGCACTCAATGTGACAAAAATGTAAATTATTTATTGTTTTTGCGATTAGTGAACCTCACTTTGCATATCCTACTCATAAACTTTGTCCACGCTACTGGACACAGGCCTTTAGACACAGCATGGTAATGGAGAAATCGGGTTGAATCCCAAGTGGGCTAAATGCGGATAACAATTTTGTTTATCTATGTCAAAGTCAAATTCAAATTATCCATTCAAAATGGGCTTAAAAGAAAGTAAAACTGAACTTTAAAAATCAAGTTAAAATGTCAAAATAATTTTGGGCCACGTGGTTAACAGCCTTTTAGCTATTCGGTGCCGGTCGGCCTTTTCCCTGTCATCATCATCAGCTCATTAAAGGTCCCCACCGAGGGGCACGAGCCTGATAATACATTGGTACGTGGCGGGCAAGGGCGGATCCAGGTTTGGCGCCAGGAGGTGGTCACATAGTACATAGTAGTCATGTTAAGTAGTCACGTATAAGGTATTTGGTAAATGTGAAGGGTGACGGACAACCGTTCCCAGTGGAGGAAAGTTGGAGAGGCGTATGCCCAACGGTGGGCGAACACACGCTGATGAAGAAGAAGGTATTTTTAAATACATTTAAAAATACGTACACGTTATTATAGTACTTAATAGTTCATGGCCCCTGGATCCGCCAGTGGTGGCGGGATTGCCGCCTTGTATTGGGACGCAAAAGGCCTACGATTGTTAATGATGATGATGAGTTCAAGTTGTTCAGGGCACATTTTTTCTAAGTTCCGATAGAGTATGACGATACGAAAATAGATAAGTTCACTTCATTCACTGATTAATTTATCTGTCATGTTAAATTAAACATTTTTTTTTATTCGTTAGATAACAATTTTTAACATGTTTTTAACGTCAAAGATATAAACTCCGACCCCAATTATGTTAAATCATTTGACAAGATCGTGGCGCCAACTTGTAATCAAATGATTTTGTCACTTCTATTTTTACACTATTCTGATGATAACGAAAACGAATGTCACTGTATGATAAGCGTTTACAGGTGTCTTTTGGAGAGATTGGTTTTGTTTTCCCTATTAATGATAAATAGAAAGAACAAGAAATGACTAGGAAGTTTTTTGAATGATCATTATATCCTACAACTCGCAGAAAAAATGGCTCCATTCCCAGTTTTCCCCCCAAATGCCGTACTGTGCCCGACACCCGAGGCAACAGATGTTAGGTCTCTTATACCCGGTAATTTCACTAGCTACAGTGCCCTCATCCCGACAACACAGAGGTGCCAAACACTGGTATTTCCCGGGACGATATGTGGCACTGCGGTGATACGCCTAACCGTGACAGATCGGCATTGAGACCAACAACTGATAGACAGTTATTATTCTCTATCGACGCCTCACTGCGCCCGTCACCCGAGACGACAGATGTTAGGTCTCTTATACCCGATAACTTCACTAGCTACAGCGCTCTCATCCTGAAACACAAGATGTGTAGAACACCGGTATTTCACGGTACGATATCTGGCACTGCGGTGGTACCTACCTAGACGACTCAGTATCGAGTCTACCACTTAATAAATACATCCAATTCATTATGGAAAAATGGGGAATTTAATATTTTAATGACATACAACAATTAAATACATGGGTTAATAGTTTTTCCTTTGTTCACAGGATATGGACCTCATCGAGGTGCTATGGAAGCAAGACGTGGATATGGGGTTCACCCTGGAGGACCCGTTGCATGTGGTGAGTTGATTTTAAATACCGAATCTATATTATAAAGCTGAATAGTTTATATGTCAAGTAATTAAAATTGTTATGTAATTTTCATTTTAAATCTCTGCCTCCTTTTGTGTTCCGCGATCATTACAACCTGACCGTCTTCAAGGCAACAGGCAATAGGCTGTTTCTAGGCAGGCATGATCCATCCTCGGCCGCATCATCACTTACCATCAGGTGAGATGGCGGTCAAATGTCTGCCTATAAATGATAAAAAATCTTATAAAAAGATTTATCATTTCACCACGATAGGTATCTTAATCTAGTCTCGTACTATTGTAAGATGAAAATATATATATATAAAAAAATTAAAGTATTTTTTTTATATATATTGTTTATAAATTTTCTGCTATATTATTAAATACTCAGGCCAACAACCTATCTAGTGTATTGAGACGTCGGCTGCTACACCAAGGGTTCCGGGTTCGATCCCCGGGCAGTATAAACATTTGTGTGAGTGAATGTGTCTGTTTATGATGGTGTTTCTATGTATATTAAGTATGTGTATACAATAAGTATATAAAAGTGTATCAGTTGTTTAGTACCCATATTACAGGTACAGGCTAAATGCTTTGTTTTGGGATAGCTTGCGCTTGTCGTATCACACTTAGATAAATAATTAACCAACCAGATGCACAAACACGAAGAAATATCAACCAAAAAATGTCCGAGCCGCTTGACACATACGTTGACTTATTGTTATATTTATGACATAAAATTATTCATTAAAATTTTGACCTTAACGCGTCATTAAAAGGGTACAAAATCAAAAGCACGAGCACACCACTACTCGTATGTCACTATGACATGTCGCGACGTGATTGTGAATGAAAATTCTGCCCAACTGACGGATGGGTAGGTACAGGCATCTAGTCAATGATATTCTGTATATATAAAGGTAGATACGCCACCCGTGCCTCAAAAACGAACCGCCGAAAGAGAGTGCAGTTTGTACTCTTTTGTTCAGGTAAATGTACGCTCATTCGAAATATGTGTATGTGTGCTGTCGCTGCATTCGGAACACTTTTCGATTGTTTTGTGAGCATATCACGAATTCATACATTTTTACATCATTGCATCTGGTTAGTTAACTGTTTATCTAAGGTGTCTGAGGATATTTATTTATTCTTGCCTTTTAATAGGAGGGTCCTCAAGCAACGAAGGTGGCTATCGGAGACCAAGGCAAGAAGAAGCTGCAGCAGACCCTCGAGAAGAACGACGCAGAGGATATCGAGAAGGTGAAGGAGTCTCTAATGGGGCAGGGGCTCAAGGAAGTGAGTAAAACTGTTACGAGTAGATATTTAAAAAATCTTATTCAATTAAATACCAGAAAGAAAAATATAGCTCACGCCTTGGTCCCATAGGGGTAGGCAGAGATGATGGAACGCCACTTTGCGCGCTCCTGACATACTTCCCTAGCTTCATTCACATCCATCAATCTTATCATACAAGCTCTTTTATTCCTTTTGCTTGGGACCCCAGCCTTCTTAAGGACTTCATTTGTTCAAGGTAAGTCCTTCTGGGTCGTCCCCGCCTCGTGTATCCTTCCACATTCGCACAATGAACCTGCTTTGTTATTCTCCTTTCACTCATAAAGAGAGAAAAAAATATTTATTTGGTTCAAATTAAGTGTTCCACCCGTCCTACCCGTGCTAACATACGCAGCTGAGACATGGACACTGACTACGGGATTGGTTCACAAGTTCGAAGTCACTCAACGCGCAATGGAGCGAGCTATGCTTGGAGTCTCTCTTAGGGATAAGATCAGAAATGATTTAATCCGTAAGAGAACTAAAGTTACCGACATAGCCCGCCGGATCAGCAAGTTGAGGCATGGTCAGTATATCGTAGAACGAGACCGTTGAGCAGACGAGTTCTGGAGTGGAGACCGCGTCTCGGCAAGCGTAGCGTAAAACGCCCTCCGGCCCGATGGACCGACGACTTGCGGGCGGTCGCTGATTGAAGCTGGATGAGAAAAGCGGAAGACCGGGATATCTGGCACAAAATGGGGGAGACGTATGTCCAGCAGTGGACTGCGATAGGTTGAAGAGAGAGAGAGAAAGCGAGATCTTTATATACTTATTTTTATTTGTTTTTCTGTCATTAGGATGACCCGTGGGCCGGCCTCTCGTACACCGTTGATACTGAAACTGGTAAGTTGTCTTTATTTATTTATTTCATAGGTGTACCCCAACAGCAACGAAACACACACATATACCTACATATATACATAACATACATTACATATATATATATATATGCGCACCGCAAAGAATGGTACTCGTTGCCTCCTTTGTGTTTCCGACATTACAACCTGGCCGTCTCAAGGCAAGAGTGAATAGGCTGTTTCCCAGGCAAGGCATGATCCACTTGGTCGCTTTATTAAATGATTCCGTCTCAATATTAGATCTCTCATACCCGGTAATTTCACTAGCTACAGTGCCCTCATCCCGAAATACAAAAGTGCATAAACACTACTGTTACACGGGACGATATTTGGCACGGCGGTGGTACCTACCTAGATGACTTAGTACCGAGTCTACCACCTAAAATATTAATATAAGTTAAAAAAAAGTTCAATACCATGCGAAGCTGGGGGATTACTAATATATAAGTCGGTAATAGTTATTAATACATTCGAATATTTCGAATCTTACGAGATGGAGAGAAAATCAATGATGTTGGCAACAGTGCTAGCGCATTGGCCGGGGGTCGAACCTGCTGAATCACGTGACAAATGTGTTGCACTTCCCGGGGTGCCGGGTATGGGTGCGTGTAGTCGATTTGGAACTAAAGAAGCCCCCAGTTTTTTTGTAGGAAATATTTCGTTAGACTACAATTTGATTTGTTTTTTAATCTGTATGATTATAGTTTATATGTAAATACACGGATAATATAAAATGTAAACGGTACCTTATCTTACCCTGAGAGGTCCTATATTTTCTTCGCCTCTTCAGTTACCGCAGTCCACTGTTGGACATTAGTATTGAAACGGATACGTTAAGTATCGATACTTTTACTCGATACGGTATCGGTCGGCTTTCAATCGATACCTACTCGATATCGATGAAAAGTATCGATACTTACTCGTATCGATAGTTTTTTGCAAATTCAAGGTAAAACCTAAAGAAGTGTTAATTTTTTTATTCCTTAATATAGCTTTACTAAGACTGCTTTTACAACGGTTATATAAATATATATATTCTAATGTTTGCCTGTTAGATTAATTTATTAAAGCAATTATTGTTGCTCCAGCTTTGAAAAAGAACTCTTCGCAAGGTCCTAACTTGGACCTTGCGAAAGTAAGTTTGGTACCTAGTTAATAAATGAGTGACGAAATAACGCTGGGACTCAGGCTGAAAATCATCCATTCCTACAATTTTAAACTATAGTAAGTACTTCTATGATATGAGTACTTTTACCGATACCACTCGATACTTAATAATAAAGTATCGATACTTAAAAATACTTGGTATCGGATAAAAGTATCGAGTATGTACTTGTATTACTCTATCGTTTCAGCCCTAGTTGGACATAGGTCTTTCCCATTTTGCGCCAGATATCCCGGTACTTCGCTTTTCTCATCCAGCCTCCACCAGCGACCTTTAGCAAGTCGACAGTCCATCGTTGCTCGGTCCTACGCTGCGCTTGCCGAGACGCGGTCTCCACTCCAGAACTCGTCTGCTCCAACGGTCATCGGTTCTACGACATACGTGACCATCCTCCTGTCACTTCAACTTGCTGATTTTATTTGAGAGCTGTGTCGGTAACTTTAGTTCTCTTGCGAAATAACATCATTTCTATATTTTATTATAACCATTTAAAAAGTTATATAAAAAATCCACCATTATTCACAGAGCGCCATCTAGCTCATTTAACCTGTAACTAGCTTTTGCCCGCGGTTTCGCTCGCATTAAATTCGGAATAACAAGGTACTTTAATTTATCACTATATATAGGATTTCCCCTCCCTCCAACCTTAAAGGTTCCGGGGTCAATTTCAGAATTTTTTTAGCAAAAAATATGTTATAGTGAGCTAACCTTAAAAGATAGACATATGCTGTCGCGGACATTTTTGTGACCTTTAAAAGGAGAACATACTCTCATACATGACTTTTGTGAAACTTAACCGTTTTCTCAGCGTACGCAGCGGAAGCTCCAAGTATGAAAAAATACCCCCGATTTTGAACATTCTTCATGCTGCTCCGCTTCTATTACTCTAGCGTGATGATATATAGCCTATAGCTTTCCTCGATAAAATTAGCTATCTAACACTGAAAGAATTTTTTAAATCGAACCAGTAGTTCCTGAGATTAGCGCGTTCAAACAAACAAACAAACTCTTCAGCTTTATATATTAGTATAGATAGATAAGAGTGTCGGTGGCTCAATGGTGTGGACTGTCGCCTTCCTACCGGGAGGGCTGTGGTTCAAATCCCGACACGTACCAATGTGTTTTCGAATTTCGAAAATATATGTACGTTACCCGACGCTCTTACGGTGAAGGAAAACATCGTGAGGAGACCTTCATGCACGCCTGCGAAGAGATTCAAAGGTTGTGTGTGAAGTCGTCCAATCCGCACTGGGCCCGCGTGGACGACTAAGGCCTAATCACCCTATACGGGTAGGCTCGTGCTCCTCGGTGGGGACGTTTAATGAGCTGATGATGATGAGTACTAAACGGATAAACATGCTGAAGTAAATTACGGGGTATAAGAGACCTAACATACATCTATTTATCAACAAGGCACTGCGGTGGTACCTAAACGACTCAGTTCCGGGTCTACCGCGTAATACTTAAACTTGGGTACTTCAAATTCATCCCCTACGAATATCAATGTTCAAATACGTAATTGTCTGTATCAAAAACCCACCCTTATGTATACTTCATTGATCGGTTAGGGTAGGGGGTTCGACCCCTATGTGTTTTTTGTCAAGTTACATAAGGGGAAAGCGATGTTTTGCAGCTAAGGATTTATATAATAGTAATATTGGTTGTTTTTAGTTACTGAAGTCTTGTGGTTTATAAGTTTTATTTTCTTCTCTTTTTTACGATAACAAGCAATTACACACAAGGATATATTTATAAGTCTTACTAACTAAGTTTAGAGTCAATGTGCAACCAGCACCATTGTCCACATATTTATCAATTTAAAATTTAGATAATAATAATAAATAAATATCCACTGACATTCACACAGCGCCATCTAGCCCCAAGTTAAGCGTGAAACCTGTGTTATGGGTACTAAACAACGGATAAATATACTTATATACATTTTTTTGTAAATACATACATATTATACATCGAAAAACACCAGACCATACAAACAGACATGTTCATGCACACAAATGTTTGTACTGCCCGGGGATCGAACCCGGAACCCTTGGTGTTGCAGCCGACGTCTCAACCGCAACACCAAATGGGTCGTCAATACAGATACTTTTGAAGTACACAAAAAGAGAAACACTGTTATATATTACTGAAAAGCTACAAATGTAGACTCAATGTTACAAGCTACACAGAGAGAGATGAAAAAGGATACTTGTAATTAAAGTTTTTGTTTAGTTTGCTGCATGGGGAAGTGGGTTCGATTCATCATCAGCGTATTAAACGTCCCCACCGAGTGGCACGAGCCTACCCGTACGCGGGTGTATAGGCCTTAGTCGTCCACGCGGGCCCAGTGCGGGGTGGAAGACTTCACGCACAACCTTTGAATCTCTTCGCAGGCGTGCGCAGGTTTCTTTACGATATTTTCCTTCACCGTAAGAAACGTCGATAACCGCACATAATTTTGAAAATTCGTAAATATATTATTGGCGGAATTTGAACCTGCGCCCTCTATATTGGAAGACAGCAATCCACGCTATTTAACCCCCGACGCTCTGGGTTGGTTGGTTCGAATCCCACGAGGAAAATAGTGACAGTTTTTGCGAGTTCGGCAGGGTGCACCACGGGCCGCTGAGGTTGGCTTTAGGCCCAAAATGTTGACTTCATACAAGTGGCTAAAAGCGAAATACGAGTATAAAAAGAAGCAATAGCTTTATCAATGAAGAGTTGCCGGAATTGAGATTTCAAAGTAACGATTTTTCACGAGTCTTACACAGAAATGTATAAGTGAAATAATCACAAAAGAACACTTATTATAACACGCATCGATACAAAAGCGTTTATTTCAACAAAAACACGGTTCAAAGGCAAAATGCATAATATGGCGTCTGATAAAAAAAAAATATAACCACAGACAATCGGTCCACGAAAAAAAGAGTCGAAGGTATTAATCACAGAGAACACTGGCCGCAACGATGACTCGCGGAAAAGTCGACAACGGAAAGGAATATTCTTTTTTTGAAATTCGAACGGCTGTCACTCGGGCCCGATGGCCAGTATTATTTGACCCACGGGCGCGGAGGCGACGCCCGGTTTTTGTACGCAGTTTTCGTTCCAAGGGAGGATGGGCGGGTCAGGTTACGCTGGTCGATCCGCAGCTCATTATTGTACCGCCCGAAAACGTGTCCTTCTCAAAATTCGAAAGATAATCGAGTTTTATTATTGATGCTTTTTTTCCACGTTCCATTTTCGATTATTTGAAATACATTTTTAGTTTATTATATTGGCGGGATACTTTGGTCTCTCTGGTGCGAGGCGCCATATTTAATGTATTTATTTGGATTGCTGGGTCCAAAAAGTAATGTAGATTTCAGATTAATTTCAGATCGAAAGAATGAGATTTGTTTCATTCTCATACCATTCATTATCGGGAAATCATTTAAGGTAGATAGGTACCTTTCAAATCCTAGACAGTTATTTCAAGTGCGTTAATTATAAATCTACCATTTGATGGCACATCATAAAATTATACAATTTTATATAGATTGGTGTAGCCATGCTGAGACCGATAACCATAAAAAATATCAAAATATTATTTGTATGTTTCTGGAATATAAATCGAACCATTTGCCCAATTAGACAACTAAGTTTTTTTTATTTTACCTTATAAATAATAACTTATTAAAACACCACAAAAATAGTGAAGCTGTAAAAGCAATCTGCGGTCAACAACAGTAGCCAGAGAAAATAACTTTGCTTGGTAATGAGTGTAATTTTAGGTATCACCTGCCAGCTTAAATTACATCTGAATTTAATACGTAAAAAATCAGTTTACATCCAAATCGTATGGCAATTTTTTTTCTTTATTTAGGATAACAAACAATTATACACAAGGATATATGTAAGTCTTATTAACTAAGTTTAGAGTCAATGTGTAACCAGCACCGTTATCGACATATTTATTAATTTAAAATTTAGTTACTTCGGAAGTATACAAAAAGAGAAAAGCTGTTCTATATTAGTGCAAAGGCACAAATGTAGACTCAATGTTACACTACACTACAAGCTTCATAGAGAGAGATGAAAGGGATATCATTATGGCTCCAACTGGATTAATCTTTGATACAAATTATTATTAGTACTTGAACTGACATACAATTCGATACAGAGAAACCATACTTTGAATTATATGCAAGACACTAATAGCAAAATAATTTTCATGTTTGTAAAATTCAGCGCTGTAAATGACAGCAGATCACCCATGGTTACAAATCTGTAGGGGAAAAGGGGCGAATAAGTAGGAATCATTTAATATGTTGGAGATTTTCCGGGTCATCAAGGCAGAGTGTAGGTATCCGGGGAATTTTTGAACTTGATTTTGGTATTACTGAGACCATTTATTACCAGCCTATAAAGGCCCACAGCAGGTCACAGGCCTTCTAAAACAGCAAATAGGGAGGTTCTTAACTCGTAATCCACCACGCAGACCTAATATGGATTGGTAGGTGTGAACGTCTACTGTAGGTACTAAAATAACAGCCGAGACCAACGCATTGACGTGTCTTCTGAGGTATGGACTCGTGAGAATATTCCGGTCACCCATCTGACGAATGACCTTTGATAGTCACTTGTCTGATGCAAACATCAACTAAACGCGCTAGCTGTGACTCCATCGAGCCCTCAATATTCATCATCAACTCATTATACGTCCCCACCGAGGGGCACGAGCTTACCCGTATAGGACGTATCTATAGGCCGATTCGTGTGGACGGCTAGTCCACTCGGGTCCAGTTCAGATTGGCCGACTTCACGCACAACCTTTGAATCGCTTTGCAGGCGTGCACAGGTTTCCACACGAATCCTTCTCCGTAAAAGCGTCGGATAACGTACATATAATTTCTAAAATTCGAAAACACATGGGTACATGACGGGATTTGAACCTGCGCACTCCCGATCGGAAGGCACAGCCACTGACTCTCACTATTCAATAAAATAAATTTATTTTCTTTTATTAGTATAGAATTACTCCCTACGACTCAAGACATATTAGATGTGGGAACAATAAAAAAAACAATAGTTATCACTTTTATTCCCGCCAGCAAAAGTGTGACAGATTCGAAATTCGAAAATGGCGGCACCCCGTTACCAAGATGGCGGCGGAGTTTTCCCGCAGTTTTTTCCCCGACCATAACCAATGACATTTTACTTTCACGAGCGCAAGGACGCACAATACGCACAGACACGATGATTGTACGTTTAACTAGATTTTGATAAGTCATCACAACACGGTCAACGAACTATTGGAACGTAATATGGAGCAATATGACTATGACTAAAAAATAAGGAAAGGTACTCCGTGCTTCGGGCGCCGTAAGCCTTTTGTTCCGGCTACAGTCTTAAGATAGCAAGTAGGTGGTATAGACTCGGTACTGAGTCGTCCAGGTAGGTATCACCGCAGTGCCAGATGTCGTCCCGTGAAATAGAAGTACTATGCACTCATGTGTTTCGGGAAGAGTGCACTGTAGCTAGTGAAATGACCGGGTATAGAAACCTAACATCTGTTGTCTCGGGTGACGGGCGCAGTGCGGCATTGACGGAGAATAATAACTGTCAATCGGTTGTTGGTGTCCCCGAAATTACACCTGCTGTTTATGTTATTTTGTATTTTATATATATATATGTGTTTTATAATAAAATATGTAATCGGATGTTCATTTACCTATGATAAGTTATTTCTGGATTGTTTTTCTTTTGTTTACTGCGGTTTTTGCACCATTTCACAACACAGACCATGCTCTGTTTTAGATGTTTCTCTAACACAATCTATGACACTGTTGACATCATCATCATCATCAGCTCATTAAACGTCCCCACCGAGGGGCACGAGCCTACCCGTATAGGGTGATTAGGATTTAGTCGTCCACGCGGGCCCAGTGCGGATTGGACGACTTCACACACACAACCTTCGAACCTCTTCGCAGGCGTGCATGAAGGTTTCCTCACGATGTTTTCCTTCACCGTAAGAGCGTCGGATAACGTACATATATTTTTCAAAAATTCGAAAATACATAATACACTGTTGACAGACGCTCGCCAATTCTCTTATTATTATATGTGGTTATTGTACAAAACCTAAACGAATCTTGAGACACTTGTGGTCAGTTAGACTCCGTCCATATTTTTATACGCCCTTACTGATGGTCTATTGAAACTCACTCTAAGGCAATACTTTACTATATATAATGTCATAATATGCGAATACCATCCCACCAATCTGCATCGGACCCGCGTGGTAGGTTACCTACCACAGACATCCGAATATACAATTAGACTGGACAAGCCGCCAAGTTTATAGGCAGTCCCAGTGTCGCAATTTCTTTTCGGTTCTTACCTGTGAAAAGTTATTATTATTCTTGGTAATTTACTGATTCATTGCGATGATGCATATTACAATTGCACAGGATGGCATTTTGAAAAAACGATAATTTCTTCTAATATTTGTGCGTCTCGGCTCGTCTCACAGAGCGTAAACTGGCAGCCAGTGTATGCTCGTTGAGCTTACATTTGGCGCACTTTAAACGCGGCTTGCCCCATCTCCTGTATTGGGAAATCTGTGGTACCTACGGTTCAATTTCTCCATGACTATTGTGTACGGGAAGGCCTTGTACTTGCAGGACAATACAGGCTGATGATGATGATAATGAAGCGACAACCTGTCAATAGCCTAGAAATAACTTGTATCACGTTAGCGATAACACAAATTTGACAGTGCTGTTGCTTTCCGATTAAAATGAAATCATTGTAATTTAACAAAATTGTAAAGGGCTTTTGGTATTTTTAAAAGAATAAAAAAATAATTGGTAATCTATTGTCTATTCCCTCTAAGGCAATACATGTATTCCAAGGCACCTATATATAATTTATGATACACATAAGTCGACGCACACCCGTGCCTATAAGTCACCCTAATCTGAGCGGAATGGTCGATACAATAGCTTATTAATGGTTTAAGCCCTTAGGGAATATAGATGTCAGACGTTCACGATTATAAATCATATATTGCGACAATGGGAAGTGAAAAAAAAAACAAATACAGTAGTACACGGTGTGAGTGAAGGACTGGTTATTATGGCGTGGAATTTGAAAAAGGAATTGTAGGTTTTTTCTTTTCAACCAGCCAGTTTTGGTGGGGCATAGACAATATTTTTTTTTATTGTAATTCATAATTGGGTGTGTAGGTATGACTTAATATAACTTTTGTTATTGCATGCTGAATGCGATTGGATAAAGGTATTATGCGTTAGATCTTAATGCGGGTAGGACGCATTGCTTAAAGACGAAAGTCTTTGAGCAATGCGTCCTACCCGTGCTAACATACGCAGCTGAGACATGGACACTGACTGCGGGATTGGTTCACAAGTTCAAAGTCACTCAACGCGCAATGGAGCGAGCTATGCTTGGAGTCTCTCTTAGGGATAAGATTAGAAATGATTTAACTCGTAAGAGAACTAAAGTTACCGACATAGCGCGCCGGATCAGCAAGTTGAAGTGGCAGTGGGCTGGTCACGTATGTCGCAGAACCGATGGCCGTTGGAGCAGACGAGTTCTGGAGTGGAGACCGCGTCTTGGCAAGCGTAGCGTAGGACGCCTCCGGCCCGATGGACCGACGACTTGCGGAAGGTCGCTGGTGGGAGCTGGATGAGAAAAGCGGAGGACCGGGATATCTGGCGCAAAATGGGGGAGACCCATGTCCAGCAGTGGACTGCGATAGGTTGAAGAAGAAGAACCGTTAGATCTTACTCTTAGGTGGTAGACTCGGTACTAAGTAGTCTAGGTAGGTACCACCGCAGTGCCAGATATCGTCCCCGGAAATATCTGTGTTTTGCACTTCATGGTGAGGGCACACTAGCTAGTGAAATTACCGGGAGAGACAGACCTACTCGTAAGATCTGTCGTCTCTGGTGAAGGGCGCAGGGCTGTGTTAACGGAAAATAATGACAGGTTACTGTTATTATTGGTCACCTACACTGCATCTGTCATGATCAGGCGTATTACTTACCGGGTGAGCGAACTGACCGTTTAATTAACTTTATGACATAAAAAACACTGCAACTGAGGTTCCATCACCGCGAATCCCCTTAGGTTCCACCAGTCAAGTTCTATTCGCGTTCCGGCACGCACCGGGTCGGTTTTCTCCCCAACATATTAATAGGTTACCTAGCTCCTGTAACACTAAGCTATTGTCGCCAGGTCGGATTTGTTTTAAATCGGTACACGAGGCCAAAAAAAATTTAAATCGGTACACGAGGCAAAAAAAATTAAATCGGTACACGAGGATAAAAAAAAATCGGGAAAGGTAACAATAAAAAATGTGATGTGACGCTGAGATGTGCCATTTTGAATTTGACAAATAGATTATTTATTTATTTATTGTTTATGCACACATACAAAATAGTCAGAACAATATATAGTAAGAAAAAAAAAAGTACAAAGGTACTGCTTATTCCGAATGGAATTTCTTCCAGCAGTCCTAAACAGGAAAAAAAACATACTGAGACAGGCAGACAAAGTGCGCAATTACACAAAGAAACTATTACATAAATACATATTTAAATAAGTTTGTTACCTGAAACCTCACATTCATATATGCAAAAATGCAAAATCTGATTTTCTTCTTCAATTGATCGGGAGATTTAACGTTCCGATGGGGACGCATCCTCAGACTCCTGAAAATCG